>UNPR01000363.1:0-27503 GCA_900536425.1 Hymenoscyphus linearis | reverse complement strand
AGTACCCTAATAACAAAGCTGAGAGTACTTATTACAAGCGCAATTCTCACAAGCTTTACAAAACTAAGCTATATCGTAGTAAAGTTTTAGCCACTAATAATAGCGAGAAATTAACTTAAATAGCTTAGTCCGTCCTAGGTGGCCGCTTTCGACGGAATCGTAGCTCTTTTAAAGTAGCTATACGCGTAAACTAGTGTTAGGAACGTATAAGCGATCCTGGAAGTATAACTGATTATTACGAATTACGTACTCTAATAACGATACCTCTTTAGAGTGTAGAGTACGGTTAATACAATTTATTTTAGTAGATATTCGCTTCTAAAAGGGGTTGTTAGGATAACCCTCTCTAAGTATATAAGTAATCCTCTGATCGTTAGATTCCTTAATCTCGTTAAGTTAAATAGGTGACAAGCGTAAGGCTAGGTCTAAATTACGTTCCTTAAGTAGGGCCTAATCTTAGTATTTTAGGCGAGGGTCGTCCGAGTCTTAGGGTAAATCCTAGGAGCGGCGAGTTAAAGAGTCGGGCTTAACAAGGTCTTTTACGGGGGCCACTTTAATAATAAAATCGAAAGAAGACAAGAACTTACGCTAGCGTACTTAACGTCGAGTGAGATACTTAGTAGTTATAAAATACTTAATATTCTAGTAGTCTATAATAACTAAAATAGGGTATTCGACGCTAGCTAGCTTAGCTCGCCAGGATTTAAAAGCTTGTACAATAGCGAGGAGCTCTTTGTTGTAGATCTCGTAATTATACTCGGCGGGATTAAAGACCTTAGATATAAACGTAATAGGGTGTAAAACGCTATTAAAGTACTGAGAAAGTATTATAGCAGACATAAAATCCGAAGAGTCACATTCTAAGACTACTTCTTTAGTATAATTAAAGTGTCGAAGAATAGGGGCTAAAATAAAAGCTCGCTTAAGAGTCTAGAACGTAGACTTACAATCCGAGTCCTAGGCCTAGGACATACCTTGCCGGGATAGGAAATTAAGAGGTTTGACGATATATAATTAATAAAGCGACAGTAAAAGTTTGAAAACCTAAGGAAAGCTTATAAGTCCTTAAGATTAGACGACGTCTACTAACGAGCAACTATAGAGACTTTCTCTAGGTCTATTCGTACCCCCTTAGTGTTAATTATTATACCGAGGTATTTAACTTCCTATACGTTAAAATCACACTTCTTTATATCTAAATTTAGTCCCGCGGCTTAAAGAGTATTAAGCACCTAGTAGACGTGCTCGCGATAGGATTAAAGGTTATCGGAATAGACTAATACGTCGTCTATAAATGTTGGTTTATCTCGTCTAAGATAAGGTGCGATACAAGGTAGATGGTTATACCTTAGTATTAACTATCTACTTGTAATGTTACACACCGAGTCTAAGTTGTAGAAGCGATGCTAGAACAGTATAGGCAGGACTAGGTAGTCCGTGCAGGACCAGCCTAGTCATGTGATCTGCCCCCTCGAGCGAATATACTTCAGTATATTCACTCGAATACTATAACGACACTGGGCTTACTTTAAAAAGAAGTAAGAGACTCGGTGCTAATAGCTAACTAACTAAAAAGCTCAACTAATATTTTCACTCTCCTTGTAATTCCTACGTGACTTGTTAATCCTATTCTTTTTGTCCCTCGGATATGTCCTTACGTTCAACCTATTCCTTAACTACTATATCGATTTTGTTAGTATCGATAAGTGTGACTAGCGCCTGGCAGGGCTTCAATTTTGTTATAGCATCAGCAGGATTTATACTTCCTTTAATCTAAAGGATCTCGTAGATCTCCTAGCGCTCGTACGCCTGGCGTAGTACCATCACATCGATTATGAGGCGCTTCTCCTTTGTTATACTAAGCTTCGTTAAGCATTCGTATATCGACTTAGAATTAGTATAAATTGTCAACTTGATTCCCTTGCTTAGAATTGCCTCGAGCGTTGATTTAATCACTCCTGCCATATCGAATCTACTACTAAGAGCGTATAGCTCGAAAGCTAGTACGCTCCTTGTGATCCGTCTACATTTTTACCAAACTCTAGTATAAAATAACCGTATTGTTGTCCTTATCCGTCAGGTATAAAATATAGCCTATTTGTAAGGAAAGGTTAGTTAAGTTTATAAAGGAAGCATCTATAAACAAAACAAGCGGTAGTAAATCGATATCTAAAGGCACGTATTTAAGTCCTCGCTTTTAGTTATCAATTAGCTATTGTAGGCGCTTGTTTAGCGCGTCAATAGCGCTCTTGTCAGGGTCTAGATGTTGTGCTACTACGCTTAAGTTAAATGCTACTTCTAGCTGACAAACTATAGCCATATACGCGCCGAGTGCTCTCTAAGCGACGTATTGATCCTTTACAGCGTATTACTTACGAACAACTCCTCGAGTAGTAATAGTATCGATAGGTCTATTCGCTACTAATTTGACTCGATCTCCGTAATCGTGTATAAGTGTGACGGTACCGTCGCTCGCTAGAGTGATCTTGCCACTATTAAATTTTAAAGGGTTGTCTAGCGCTAACACTTTAGTAGGCTTAGATTTAAATATAGCTGATTCTGACTGTTCCTTTTCTACAAAAGCGGTATCCCCGAGAATGAGAGTATCATTAGTTTAAAGTCTAATTATATACCTTATTTGTGTACAGCAAGTAGGAATCGTAGGTTGATTGTTTTATCCCGAGCTTGTCTATATAGTATTTAATATACGTATTATACCAGTGGTTACCTAATTCTAGTATACCGTATAGGGGCTTAATAATCTTAAAATATAATTTCTCCTACTGTAGGTTGCCTTTTAGTCCTCTTATAAATATCGGTCGATTAAGGGTTATTATCGACTAGGTATAAGCTTATACAATATCTTATAACTAGAGCTTGACTAATAGATCTTATTAGAATTTAATTGCTGTAAGTACAAGGATAATCTATATACTAACTCGCTAGATCGTTAGTGATTAAGTTAAAACTATAGTCTTTCCGTCATTATTAAATACTTTAACTATAAGTCTAGACTTCTCGAATGCTTTAGAAGTCCCCTTGTTTTTAATTGTATCGACAAATCGAGAACTAAATACGCGAGCATCAGGTGGTAGTTAATCGACTATAACAACCTTAAAGACTCCGTTATTAGTTAATCCGCTTATCTCTAATTACCTCGAATCGTCGAATACTAAATAGACTACGCCGTCATCTATAAAGTATGCCTAGCATTTCGGCATATTGTCTTTGTAGACTTTAAGTGCCTTATAGTAATAAACTGTTATATTCTTTCTCGGTCTTCCGCGGCTACGTTTTAGTGGTATAGGGACCGCTTCGACCTACTCGTCTTTATTAGGTTCCGACTTAATTTGTCTTAACTTTTAAGGTCGTCTACGTCGTCTTCTATGTTACTTTAGTTGATCCTCTTTAGAGTATACGTTAGGATATTCTACAATATCTTCGTATAGTATATCTTAGTCTTGAATATTAGATATATCCTTATTTATATATCTTAGTTTAACGACTATAGATCGGAATCGGACTAGTTTACCCTTGATTTCAACAATTACATCTTCTTCTTTATATCCTCGTAGGATATATAGCCCTTGCCACTTCTTATGTTTACGCTATACCTAAACTTTAGATCTAAGAGGTAGATCCTTAATTTAGTTAGATAGGCCGTTTCTAGTATTAAGGGCCTTATTAACTTGTCGTTTTACCTTAATTTTACGTACTTCCGCCATTGCTTTCTACAGTGTTGCTGATCGCTTAGCAATTGTAGTTAATAGTGAAACGAGGTCTCGTATCTTTAGATATGCCCCGAAGACTAGTAGTATTAGTATAAGACCATCAGGTCCTACGGTATCGTTCACAGCCTTCACCGCCATTTAGAGTGTAACATCCTTTAGCAAGTCCGGTATTTCTTATACTAGAATGTTGTAGGCGCGGCGTAATAGGCCGTGATACCGTTTAACAAGTCCGATTAATTGATGTGCCTTAACAGGTACAGCTTTAACCGTAATACCTAAAGTAGTCGTATATAATCGGAATTCCTTAGAAGTAAAGTTCTTTCCTACGTCTGTTACAAGTAAATCTATTAGTCCTAGGAACATATAAAGCTAGTATTTGCCTGTTGTTTCCCAGACGTGTTTTACCGACATATCTTATAGCCAGTATATAGCGTTCTATCCTATAGCTTCGTCGATCATATGAAGAACTGGCTTGCTATAAATAAAGAAGATATCTATATAGACCGTGTAATTAAAGTCCTTGTCCTCTTTTAGCGTGAAGCGGAAGCGGTGTAGTGACCGGCCATGCTTTGCACAGTAATCGCAATATTTAGTCAGTTTTTCGAGTATGGTTTAGTCGACATCGTACCCGGCCCGGTCTAAAACTTTCTACAACTTCACGACAGATAGGTGGCTAAATCGCTTGTAAAGACGTCGTAGTTCGGCCTCTGATAACGAACTTAGGAATTCGTATATAAAATTATAGTATACTTAGTCCTATACTATAAATAGGTAGCTAAACCGACGTACAACCTTAACTATAGCACCGTCCTCTATAGTAACAACATCCTTAATATTATCGTACTTTACTCTTATTTTATCGAGTTATTAAAGGCAAAGGATAAATAGTAGTTCAATCGGAAACACGTAGAATTTTACTCTTCTAATTGGTGTTTTAACTACTATATAGCTAATAGTAGTAGAGTTTCCTACACCAAATTTGACTACAACGTTACTAGGTTTTAATAGAGAATTGTTAATCGAATTGTAGGCGTAGTACTAATCGTAACTAGCTAAATTAAAGGTAGAGGCGCTAGTATCGATCATAATACTATAGAAATTCTCAGGTCCCTAGCGAGGTATTGTTGTAGGTAGAACAATTTGAAGTGCCTTGTCTACTACAAGTATCGTAGTTATTCTAGTATCTTGTTCTCCTATAATTCCTAGGTGCGATTCGCTAAATCTAAGCTAGTATAAAGTAGAAGCCTGATTAAGCTGATCTACAAGCTGCTTCGTATTTACGTTACTGAGTATATCTATTACAAAACACTCTATGGCGTGTACACTTCCGCCTTCCTCGTCACTTAAGCTCGAGCCCGAACTTGACGCTGAATTATCCGAGTCTTCTATACTAATCATATACATAGTGGCGGTCAAGCTCGCTATATCTTAGGACTAGGACTCGAACTAGGTAATAAAGGTATTGTACTACTTGTTGAAGTCTCTCTTACGATAATCTCCCTTAAACTTACTACAGAACCTAGTTCGAAACTTCTCTTTGTATAAGTCTTATTCCTCTTTTATATGCTCGAAGGATCTATAGCCTAGCTTTCTATATATCTAACATCTACTACTAGAGTTTGTTCTGCTAGTAGAGTTGTTTTTGTTGTTGTTATACCTATTTCGATCTTGCTTGTGATAGGTTCTGTTTGTGTAATATGTTGCCGGGTTAGTAGAGTCGGTCACATAAGTTCCTTTAACATAGCCTTTCTTAATAGTTGTACCCGTCTAGAACTTGTAACTCGATATCGCGTTCTTAAGGTTCGATTCGAGGTCTGTAATTGTGTTCGGAGGATTTATAACAACTGTTTCGTATTCTACACTCCCGCGAGTATTCCGAATGATACTTTAATAAAAGTTGTTATCTTATTAAAGTAATATACTAAGTCCTAGTCGGATCTCCCTTAGCTTACTTATTATAATATCGAAGTATTGTAACGTAGTCTTGTTAGGATTCTCTCCTTTAACGTACTCAAGCGTATACTTATCCTATTTGTCTTAAAGATACCTCTTATGTCTAAGGTTTTTAAAGTTATCTTATACTACTTGTGCCGTAGTTAGGAAGTCTAATCCTTGTCCGAGAATTGTACAGTAGTAGTAGTCGGCGGCGGCTCCTTTTAATATAATTAGAAAGGCTTTTATAAGGCGGTCCTGGGTTACCCTACATTAATTACAAGTAGCGTAAAAGATCTTAAGTTTTATATTAAAGACGTCCTTAATTCCGCTATATTTTATACTATTACGATATACCTTTACTAGACCTTATATTATACGTAAGTCTAGATTAGCTCCTAAGTGAGGTGGTAGTCTGATCGGGTTGTGACTAAATCTTTAGGGTTGGAATAGGCCCGTTTATAGGAAATTTTAGTTGTATCTACCCGTTTACATTCCGAACATTTGGCCTTGAGCCGGTGGTTGTAGGGGTAGAAATCCTTACGAATTCTAAGCAGGCGGGTATGCCGGTGCTTGTGGTTGTGGTACACCTTGAAATGTTCCTTGTACATTCGGATTTAGTATAGTTGTACCCTAATTTTAATAAGTTAGTTTTAGGTTCTAATGTAATAATACCCTTTGTCGTAGATTGAAACCTAGTGCTTGTACGCTTTGAGCTAGTACGCTCAAAGGTAGTACTGTAGTAGCTGTGTTGTCGAATATATAGCTTGTTCTACTGTTAATATCTACTTTTATATTGCTAGGTAATAGTGGTTAAAACTGGTCAGCAGGGGTAAAGAAGCTGGGTTTTATAGCTCTCGATGGCACAGGTGGCTTTAGAATTGGCGTAGTTGGCTTAGTGTTTGTACCTAGAGCTGTGTACTTTTGCTTTGGTGATCTAGTATATCTACTTCTAGCATATCTACTTCTAGTACCTAGAAGCTCTTGAAGTCTAAATTAAAGCACTTGTGATTTTAGGTTGTAGTATCTTATTTAAAGGACTTCAGCGTCAGTCCACTCGTGGCAGTTTCGTCGATATGCCGTATTATATAGTACTTAAGTAGGTATAATGGCTGTGTCGTTAAGTTCGATCTATACGCCTTGTCGGCGAAGTACTAAGCGGAATGCTCTTTAGGTGCCTTTATTACATTCTTCGAAGAAATTAAGATCGTAAATGTAGAACTAGTTATAAAACATTCTAGCGAGTTCCTCGTCCTAAATATTCCTATTCTAGTAGGTGACTATTACGGCCTTTATTACTTAATTAGGTGTAGGGTCTCCCGTCTCCTATAGCTCTTTACTGTTATAGTGTAGTATCTCTATGCCTTCTTTTAGGGTGTCGAAGTTGTTCGAGATCGGCTTCGAGATAGTCTATCGTCTTGTTCTAGTCGAAGCTGACTAGTGATATTATAGATTCCTCAGGTGCGGCAGGTGCCTTGCCTTTGTCTTTACTTTAGATAGGAGTAATAGGATTGTACCTGCCAGTCTCTTTAAGTCGTTATATAAGCTTCGCTGGGTCTATTTAAAGACCCTTATGTTCCTTCTAGTTGTAAACTTTTTAGTGTTTTTGTTAACTTAGCGTTTGTTTAGCAAACAGATCCAGCTTCGGCCTCTGGAGTTCTACTCTACCTAGACTACTTACGTGCCTACTATAGAGAGGTTGACTAGTATCGAAACATAGTTCAAATATAGTTCAATCTATATCTAACTATAGTCTAACTATAGTCCGACTCGCTTTAGAGGATTTAAATATAATTCAACTATAATTCAACTATAATTCAACTATAATTCAACTATAATTCAACTATATAGTAGAATAGAGTTCGATTGGGGTCGAACCTAGGTTAGAGATTCAACTAGAGTTCAACTATAATTCAACTATATTTTAACTATAATCGAACTCTAAGTTGATTAAGAGTCCGAAGGTAGTTCGAAAGTAGTTCGAAAGTGATCCGAAAGTAGTTCGAAGGTAATCCGACAGTAGTTCGAAGGTAATCCGACAGTAGTTCGAAGGTAATCCGACAGTAGTTCGAAGGTAGGTAGGTAGTAATATAGCTAAAAAAGTACTTAGAGAGAAAAGAAGGTAGCTAGAGAGAGTGATTTTTTTTTTCTTTTCTAATTTTCTCGAGTTTTTATATAGTAATTAGGGCTAATTTTAACTGATATATAGGATTTAGATATAGGGCTACAAGTGTACAACTTTTTAGGATCACGTGATATATTAGTATAGCTATGTAGTAGGGCGTTCGATTCGCACCTTCCTTGCTATAGTACTACCACTTTTACCACCTACTTTTACCACCTACTTTTACCACCTACTTTTACCTACCAATTGTTCTACCTTTACAAAGACAAGACAAAATCGTTCTATCTACTAAATCAAGTACGCATTCCTTCTAGCTATTCTACACCAGCTGACGCTCGAGTCCTCGCTGTTCCTCGCTATTCCTGGCTCTGGCATCGAGTCCTTGGTTTGCCTGGCTGTTCCTGGCTATTCCTGGCTCTGGCATCGAGTCCTGGCTTTTCCTGGCTTTGCCTGGCTGTCGCTCAAGTCCTCGCTGTTCCTCGCTATTCCTGGCTCTGGCATCGAGTCCTGGCTTTTCCTGGCTTTGCCTGGCTGTCGCTCGAGTCCTCGCTGTTCCTCGCTATTCCTGGCTCTCGCATCAAGTCCTCGCTAGTCCTGGCTGTCCCTAGCTATTCCTAGCTCTGCCATCAAGTCCTGGCTGTTCCTGGCTATTGCTGGTTGTAGTATCGAGTCCTGGCTTGTCCTAGCTATTCCTGGGCTTGCCTGGCTGTCGTACGTACTTGTCTGTCCTTGGGTGTCTGATACTAATAGCTATATACGACAGATAATACGCGGACGAACGACGAACGACGAACGACGACGAACGACGACGACGAACGACGACGACGAACGACGACGACGAACGACGACGACGAACGACGAACGATGGTGAGGATACAAGGAAGGGAGATATAAGGAAGTGGGATAGAAGGAATGAGGGCTGGCTATAGTAGGGTAGATAGGATTATTGTAGCATTTGTTATAATACGACGTGCTCTCTAATAGTAGCGTAGCTACAAAAATAACACAAATAAATTAGAACCTATCTAGACCTGATTCAGAATAGCTTTAGATCTAATTCAGAATAGCTATAGACTAGCTTTAGAATAGCTTTCGACTAGCTTCGGAATAGCTTTCGACTAGTTTCAGAATAGCTTTCGACTAGCTTTAGAGTAGCTTTCGACTAGCTTCGGAATAGCTTTCGACTAGTTTTAGAATAGCTTTCGACTAGCTTCGGAGTAGCTTTCGACTAGCTTCGGAGTAGCTTTCGACTACGTTTCGAATAGCTTCCCATTATTTAGCGGATTAGGGTCCGATCAGATTAAGGAGTTATCCGCGGCCCGAAGGTGTTCGGATATAAGTTCGAAGGTGTTCGGATATAAGTTCGAAGGTGTTCGGATATAAGTTCGAAGGTGTTCGGATAAGTAGTTTGAAAGTGATCCGAAAGTGATCTGAAAGTGATCGGAACGTGATCCGAAGGTGGTTGGAAAGTAGTTGGAAAGTAGTTGGAATGTGATTGGTAAAAAAATCTAACTTGTATTGAATATAGGTTGAACTAGTGTGGGAATAGTAGTTGACCCTTCTATAGTCTGGCAGTACAGTATCTGGAATACTACTCGCATCGTTAGTTGTAGTGTCTACTATTGCTTAGATTGATGATAGTAGTATAAGAGGTTCTGCCGTCGATTAGTCTTGTTCTAGCGACCTAGCGATGTGGTTTAGTTAAGTTTTGTTAAAGTGTTTTTAGTCGTTTGTTTAAGTAAATAGCTTTGTAATAAAAGGTCGAAAAAGTGTCGAAAAAAGTGTTAAAAGTATTAAGATTCTAATCTGTACGCGCTTACTGATCAGTGTTAGTTTATCTCGTCTAAGATAAGGTGCGATATAAGGTAGATGGTTATACCTTAGTATTAACTATCTACTTATAATGTTGTACACCGAGTCTAAGTTGTAGAAGCGATGCTAGAACAGTATAGGCAGGACTAGGTGGTCCGTGCAGGACCAGCCTAGTCATGTGATCTGCCCCCTCGAGCGAATATACTTCAGTATATTCACTCGAATACTATAACGACAATAAAAGTAGTATAAAACATATCTAGGAATAGACGAAGAACCTCGTTAATTCGGGCTTGAAAGGTAGTAGGCGCATTATTAAGGCCGAAAGGCACGACAAGGGACTCGAATAAGCCATATCTAGTATTAAAAGTAGTAAGCTATTCGTCTCCTTCTTTTATCCTAATACAATTAAATACAGCGATCACGTCGAGCTTTATAAAGTATTAAGCCTTACGTAAGCGTTAAAGAGTCTCCTAAATTAGTAGAATAGGATACCGGTTCTTAATAGTAATGTCGTTTAGAAGTCGATAGTCTATATAAAAGCGAAGGCTACCGCTAGGCTTCTTTGTAAATAAAACTAGCGATATAGTCGCTAAAGTGCTCGCGCAGATAAAGGCTTAATCTAACTATTCCTTAAGGTACTTTCGTAAAACTAGAAGCTCTAGTTTAGATATATTATACAGCTTGCTATAAGGTAGAGTCTTATTAGGCTTAAGTTTAATATAGAGATCGTAATCCTAGTATAGTAGTAGGATATTAGCTACGTCCCTGTCAAAGAGTAGTAAGTGACGATAGTAGTGTTGTAGTAATAGAGAAGTAGGATCGACTTTTAAATTTAGTTGTAAAGCGATTTCTACGTCCTCTATTAACATACTACGTAAATAGAGCTCCGAGGCTCTCTATTGTCGAGTTCTAGGGATATTTAAATTAGGCAAGGATAAGAAGGATCCCTCCTATAAAATACGCTCTATCCGCTAAGGGCTATTAAGATTGTTATATAGACGAATCTAACGAGATTCCTTAACTAAAGAGTCGTCTAAAACTACCCTAGACCTCTATAAATGCTAATCAATCTTAAAGAGAGACAGAGAGAACACCTTAACTCTATAAGTCTTTATAAGCTTATAAAAAGCGGCAGCGCCTACTTTCCACGGTAGTAGTACTCGATTCTCCTCCCTCACATAAGTAACTCGTATAGTGTCTAATCTTTATAGAATATAGTAAGCCTTGTAAAACCTCGAGTAAAAGTTAATAACCCGTCCTACCTAGTCTATATTCGGATTATAAAGAGCTAGCTAAGGTTATCCTAGAATAATATCATAAGATACTAGCGTAGTAACGTAAAACCGCTACTAACGTTCGATATACTTACTAATAATTAAATCTAAAGTAACAGTATATATAATAGCACCTATAATAGAAGGTCGTCTATCTATAATATAAAGACTTTATAGCCGAGCGAGTAGTTCTAACATAAATCTATTTCGTTACACGTAGGTAGAATTAATAAAGTATTAAGCTAAGGCACTAGAATTAAGTATATAATAAGTAGTAGAAGTAATATATAGATTGTTAGTATTCGTAGAATCTTTATAAACCACCTTACAAGGGACTTCTATAACGTTCTTCTACCTTTCCTCTAATAAAGAGAGCCTTAATGTCTTCTTATTCCTTTTACGTCTCCGACGGCGACTATCGCTAGAGACTACTTTTCCTACCTTATCTTTCTTAGCCTTTACCTCTTTCGCCTTCTCTAATTTAGGGTAGGGAGTCTTTAGATTGTAGTTAGGAGAGTTATAGTAGAAGTATAAGTTATACTTAGTCTAGTATTCCTTCCGAGCCTTCTTCTCCTTTAACGTAGTCGCGCGCTTCTTATCCTCGATATCCTTTTTTGTCTAAATTACCTTACTACTAAGTCTTAGAGTATCTAAATCTATAGGGTTACTACTAGGTTCCGCCGTAGAGATAGGAGCCGGAGTAGGCGGGAGAATAGATTATGTACTACTAGTAGGCTTCTTATTAAGAAAATTCTCGCTAAAAACGCGGCGGCAGACATAGTCGGCATCTCGTATAAGGGTGGCTAAACTTGTAAGAGAGACTCTATCGTTATAGAGGGGGTTCTATAAAACGCGATTAGTAACTCTCGAATCTAAGGCACTCTAAAGTAGGGTATAAGCTTCGTATCCTTAAGAATGTACTACTATATAGAGGGACAGAAAATTGGCGAAGAACTCGTTAGTTCTTATATTACCTTATTAAAGCTTGTAGAGCTTGTTAAAGGTATTAGTTTATAAATAAGGATTACTAAAGGTATTGGTTAAAGTAGTAAAGATGTCGTTAACAGATTGTAAAGCTAGGCCGAATTCTCTAAGCTTATTAATATAAAGGTTAATATACTTATGTGCTTCGCCTTTAAGAGTACTTAAAACGTAGTTTATACGGTCGGTCTTAGTAGTCTACTAATCCTGATTCTACTAAAGCTTAATTCTCGTACTAATAAGGTAGCTACGAAGGTTAGAAGGAGATCGAAGTATACTACCGAATTTAATAGGATCTAGGTATACTAGCGAACGCGTAACGAGCACTTATTGTTATAACGTATTTACTAGGGCGGATTAAGTAGGTTGAGCAATAGTAGCTTGAGTAGTAGCTCTGAGAGTATTATTGTAGTTCTAAAGTGCGACAAATTAATTGTAGAGTTACGTATACTTATACTAGAGCTTCTAAGTGTCTTCCTTTACTTCCTGTTCGTCTCGAAGAGCTTCCGCACGTCCTTGTCTTTTAACCTCTAAGCTCTCGACAATGCCCTTAAATATCTACTAGAAAACCTAAGGATTTCGGGTCGCGGCTTTAGAGAGAGCTTACGGGTTGTTACGATAATGGTAAAGGTCGCTAGCCTTAAAGTGTTCTAGTTAAGGTAGTAGTTCTAGTAGGTTACTCTAAGGTACGAATCCGCTAGGTGGTTGTAGTTGTTGGTCGCTAGCCTAGGGGTTCGTAAAGCCTTAATTAGCTATAATAGAATACGACGACTATGTCGATCGTATTAGTTCGTAGAAGGCGGACAATATATTAGGGTAGGATATTGATTAGATTGTCCGTAAGGAGAGAAGGAGAGAACTCCTTGCGGTGGAACTAACTAAATAGCTACGGAATACCCCTATTCACTCAAGCGATATTTAACACGTGTAAATCCATTTACAGGAACAGCTAGGCCAAGCCAGGACTCGATGCTAGAGCTAGGAATAGCTAGGCAAACCAAGGACTCGATCCTACAGCTAGGAATAGCCAGGACAAGCGAGGACTCGAGCGTCAGCTTACGTAGAATAGCTAGGAGGAATGCGCACTTAATTCGATAGATAGAACGATTTTATCTTATCTTTGTAAAGGTAGAATAATCGGTTGGTAAAAGTAGGTAGTAAAAGTAGGCGTAAAAGTGGGTGGCAAAAGTGGTAGTAGTACGTAGAATAGCCACTATTAGTATAGTAAGGAAGGTGCGAATCGAATGCCCTACTACATAGCTGTACTAATATATCACGTGACTCTCAAAAATTGTACACTTGTAGCCCTATATCTAAATCCTATATAGTACTTACAATTAGCCCTAATTACTATATAAAAACTCGAGAAAATAAGAAAAGAAAAACAAATCACTCTCGCTAGCTACCTTATTTTCTCTCTCTAAGTACTTTTTAGGCTCTATTACTACCTACCTACTTTCGAACTACTTTCGGATTACTATCGAACTACTTTCTAACTACCTTCGGACCACTTTTAGATCACTTTCGAACCACTTTCGAACGTCTCTCGAACTACTGTTAGACTACTTTTAGACTACCTTTCGAACTACTTTCGAGCTTCTTTTAGACTACTTTCGGACTAATCTTAGACTCTTAATTGAATTGTAATTAGATTATAGTTAAAATATAGTTTAATCTCTAACCTAGGTTCGGTTCTAATTCGACTTAAATCGAACTCTATTCTACTATATAGTTAAGTCATAGTTGATTTATATTTAAATCCTCTAAAGCGAGTCGAACTATAGTTAGACTATAGTTAGGTATAGATTAAACTATATTCTAACTATATTTAACTACTAGTTGACTTTTATATAGTAGCACGTAAGTAAGTCGTCTTAGCCTATGCTTAAAGTTTTCTTATAACGGTTTTAATACTACTCATGGTAGGTTATAAGGCGAGCCTAGTATCCTAAGGGGTATGTTTAGTGCCCTCGTCGGCTAGCTTGTCTGTCGCTTTATTACCCTTATTACCGATATAGCTAGGAGACTATTTAAGCCGAACGTCGTATATATCTAGGGCTCCTTAAATATTAAGGAAGGCCGATTGTAAGAAGGTCGAGGCGTCTCTCCTTACTTACGTGCCTACTATATAAAGGTTAACTAGTATCTAAACATAGTTTAAATATAGTTCAATCTATATCTAACTATATTCTAACTATAGTCTGACTCGCTTTAGAGGATTCAAATATAATTCAACTATAATTCAACTATAATTCAACTATAATTCAACTATAATTCAACTATATAGTAGAATAGAGTTCAATTAGGGTCGAACCTAGGTTAGAGATTCAACTATATTTCAACTATATTTCAACTATAATCGAACTGTAGGTTAATTAAGAGTCCGAATATAGTTCGAAAGTAGTCTAAAAGTAGTTAGAAGGTGATCCGAAAGTAGTCCGAAAGTTACTAAGTACTTAATAGAGCCTAAAAAGTACTTAGAGAGAAAAGAAGGTAGCTAGAGAGAGTGATTTTTTTCTCTTTTCTAATTTTCTCGAGTTTTTATATGGTAATTAGGGCTAATTGTAAGTGCTATATAGGATTTAGATATAGGGCTACAAGTGTACAGGTTTTAAGATCACGTGATATATTAGTACAGCTATGTAGTAATACGTTTGATTCGCACCTTCCTTGCTATACTACTAGTGGCTATTCTACGTACTACTACCACTTTTGCCACCCACTTTTACCGACCGATTGTGCTACCTTTACAAAGACAAGACAAAATCGTTCTATCTATTAGATCAAGTACGCATTCCTCCTAGCTATTCTACACCAGGTAGCGCTCGAGTCCTAGCTTCTCCTGGCTGTTCCTGGCTCTGGTATCGAGTCCTCGCTGTTCCTGGCTATTCCTAGCTCTGGCATCGAGTCCTTGGTTTGCCTGGCTGTTCCTCGCTATTCCTGGCTCTGGCATCGAATCCTGGCTTTTCCTAGCTTTGCCTGGCTGTCGCTCGTCGAGTCCTGGCTTTCCTGGCTTTGCCTGGCTGTCGCTCGAGTCCTCGCTGTTCCTGGCTATTCCCGGCTCTGGCATCGAGCCCTCGCTGTTCCTGGCTATTCCTAGCTCTGGCATCGAGCCCTGGCTTTGCCTGGCTGTTCCTGGCTCTGGCATCGAGTCCTGGCTGTTCCTGGCTGTTCCTGGCTGTTCCTGGCTATTCCTGGCTCTGGTATCGAGTACTGGCTTTGCCTGGCTGTCGTACGTACTTGTCTATCCTTGGGTGTCTGATACTAATAGCTATATACGACAGATGATACGCGGACGAACGACGAACGACGACGAACGGCGACGAACGACGAACGATAGTGAGGATATAAGGAAGTAAGATATAAGGAAGTGGGATATAAGGAAGTAGGATATAAGGAAGTGATGATACAGGGAATAAGGGCTAGCTATAGTGGGGTAGATATGATTACTATAGCATTTGTTCTAATACGACGTGTTCTATAATAGTAGTATAGCCATAAAAATAATACAAATAAATTAGAACCTATCTAGACCTAATTTAGAATAGCTTCAGACCTAGTTTAGAATAGCGGTAGACTATCTTTAGAATAGCTTTCGACTAGCTTCGGAATAGCTTCCGATTATTTAGCGGATTAGCGTCCGATCAGATTAAGGAGTTATCCCCGGCCGGAAGCTATTCGGATATAAGTTCGGCTATAGGGTGAACTATAGTTGGAAAGTAATCTAAAGGTAGTTAGAACGTAATCCGAAGGTGGTTAGAATATAGTTGGAATATAATCCGAAGGTAGTTGGAATATAGTTAGAATGTCATCCGAAGGTGGTTAGAATATAGTTAGAATATAATCTATCAAATTTAACTTGTGTTAAATATAGGTTAAACTAGTGTGGGAATATAGTTCAACTAGTAGTTGACCCTTCTATAGTATGGCAGTACAGAAGTTAAAGAAGAGGGAGAGGGAAGTGTCAGGGAATCACTAGGAGCGTACAAAAGACTACTCTAGAATAAGGTTGAGATTGATCGCGAGCCTTCTAAGAAAGTCCTAGAGCTAGCTATTATTTATAGTCAACAACAGAATCCACGCTATGCCCCATTAGGCAGCTCCATGCTAGCCATAACCACATTTACTAAGCGAATTAACAAACCTACACGTGACTACATTCAATCAACAAACCTACACATGACCACATTTAATCAACAAACCTACACGTGACCACATTCACTCGAGCCCTTATATATGGTCCCCCCTTACTCTATTAAATATACTATAAATTAGCGTCTTAAGGCTGAACACGATCCTGAAGAGCCTGTGTAATCTTAGTACGAGTAGGCTTAACCTTATAGGGAAACCGCTGCTTAAATCTAGTAATAGACGAAGTAGCTAAAGATATAACGTTGTATAAAGGTTCCTAAGTGTTAGAGTCAGGATCGTAACCTCTCTACCGAACTAAGCACTAAGATTCGCCCTCGACTCTCTAAGAGTCTAAAATCTTATTAACAGCCTATAAAACGTTACTGTCAACGTTAATAGTAACGGGTAGAGCTAGTGGGTTAACCTGTCTAGGTAGTAGAATACCCGCGGTAGGTCGTAGAAGATTTATATAAAACACTAGATAAATTTCTTCTAACTTAAAGGGTAATTCTAGCTTATACGAGTAAGAATTAACCACTTAGAGTACTCGAAATGGGCTAATAAACTTAGAGTCGAATTTTAGAATAGGGCGCGTAGAAGTGAGGTTTTTTTGTACTTAGTAACACTATATTACTAACTCGGTACGCTAGCGTAGGAGCTTGAGTCTCGTTAGCGAACTGTTCTATCTTATCCCGAGTAGCTAATAAATTAGTACGTAGATAGCCTAGAATATCCTCTATTCTATAAATAAAACTAGAGCCTTGTTTCGTACTTAGTTTAACAGGCCGAGAAGCTATAGCTAGTACTAAAATAGGTGGTCTAAAACTTATTCGAGGGTAATAGCTATAATTAGCGAAAAATAGTAACATACCGGTAGAACTATTAACTACGTTCTATATAGAAAATTCCGCCATAGGTAGTAGTTCTACCTAATTACCTTATATAAAATTAATATACTAACAAAAGAACTAATTAAGAGCCTTATTAACGATCTCGGTCTACCTATCCGTTTCTAGGTAATAAGTAGTAGAGAGTTAAACACTAATCTAAAGCTTAGTATAAACGGCTTTCTGGCTGTTATAGTACTATAACAAGGAAATAGGTAACGATCCTTTATAAGTCTATTACAAACTACTATAATAGAATTAGCGCCGTCTACCTCTTTAAGCGGCCCGACGAAGTCTATAGAGAGATCCTTCTACCACTGAATCGGTATAGGTAAAGGTTTTAAAGCTCCTTAGTACTTAAGCTAAGAGAGCTTGTTCCGAGTACAATTCTCGTAAGCCTTATAAAACTGTTCGATATCCGAAGAGACGCGAGGCTACTAATAAAACCGAGAGACTAACTTAAGTAGCCTATTTTTTCTAGGGTGACCACTTTTAACAGAATTATAAGCTCTCTAAAGAAGCTATACTCGGAGTTCTATATTAGGGACATAAAGACGGTCTCGAAAGTAAAGTCTATTATCCTTAATTATATACTTAGATAAGGAGACTTCTCTTAAGTAAGGTGTATGATTATATTAATTAAGTTTAGACTTAATCTATCCCTAAAAAGGGTCTAACTCGGTTCTAGACTTATCTATACTATACCTATCCTCGACGAGTCTTATAACTTTATAATTATCTGTCTTATTATTATCTAACATAGTAGGAGACAAAAGAAGAAGATTCCGAGGCTTTAAAAGTGCTTGTTTTTAGTACTATAAACAGGGATTAGTATTATCCTTAGGTAGGTCCTAAGAAAGTCGAGTAAGAGCGTCCGGTTTCCGATGGCTCGTTCCTTTTCGAGGGCTAATAATAAAGTTAAATTCTAAGAGAAACTCGCTCTAGCGAACCTGTCGCCGAGATAAGTCCTTTGTCGTTATAAAATACTTTAAATTAGAGTAGTCGGTTACTACTATAATAGGATGAGCTGTACTATATAATTCGGACTTCTAGCTTTCAAAAGTACGAATAATAGCTAATAACTCCTTATTGTAAATCTTGTAATTATATTCTGCCAGGTTAAAGCTTTTAGACATAAATACTATAGACTAAAGAATGCCGTCGTACTACTAGGACAAGACTACGGCTATAATATAATCTAAAGTATTATATTCTAGGACGATCTCCTTTTTAGGTTTAAAATAAACTAGAATAGGTACTAAAATAAAAGCGTCCTTTAAAGTCCAAAACGCTATATTATATACTTCGTCCTAATCCTACTAAACACCCTAAACAGAGAGAAGATTAAGTAGTTTAACTATCTTACTAAATCCCTTAATAAAGCGTCGGTAAAAGTTTATAAAGCCGATAAAAGCTTAGAGGTCCTTAAGGTAAGACAGAGTAGACTAATTAATAATAGTAGAGACTTTCTTAGGGTCTATCTAGACGCCGTTTATAGTAATAATCATACCGAGGAACTTAACACTAGTAACTTCGAATTCGCACTTCCTAATATCGTACTACAACCCGGCTTCCTAAAGGACACTAAGGACCTACTTTATATAAGAGCGATAGAAGAGTAAATCGTCCGAGAATATAAGAATATCGTCTAGATAAGCGGTATAAAAGGTATCTATAAAAGGACGTAAAACCTTGTTAATCCGGGCCTAAAAAACTACGGGCGTATTAGTTAGCCTAAAGGGTATAACGAGAGACTTAAATAAGCCGTAACGAGTGTTAAATGCTATAAGCTACTCGTTACCTTCTTTAACTCGGATACGGTTAAAAGCTATAATAACGTCAAGTTTTATAAAGTACTTAGCTTTACTTAAGCGTTATAAAGTCTCCTAAATCTGTAGAATAGGGTACCGATTCTTAATAGAGATATTATTAAGCCGTCGGTAATCTACGTAAAACCGGAGGCTACTACTAGGTTTCTTAACAAATAGGATAGAAGAAGTAGTAGGTAAAACACTAGTATAAATAAATCCTTTATCGAGCTACTCTTTAAGATATTTACAAAGTACTAAAAGCTCGTTAGCCGACATATTATATAGGGGTCTATAAGGGGTCTATAAGGGGGTTTTACTCCCTCCTTAAGCTCGATATAAATATCGTAGTCCCGATAAGTTAGTAAAGAGTTAGTATCTATCTAACTAAAAATAAAGAGGAACGGCTTTAAATAGCCTAGTAAAAGTAGTTCTAGGTCGACAACTTCCTATAGACGAAGGGCTTTCTAAATATCGTCTATACTAACCTTAGCGAGGTATATAGAGGTAGCGCGCTGTTTAATAAATCGTGTATTAGAGTCTGTAAGAACGTCTTTAACTAGGGTAAAAGGGGTTTAGTAAGAAGTCTTTGTTTAAATACTAGTCTATAAACTTTAGGGTACGTTCGTAGCCTAAAATGCCGTCGTCTATTCGAGCTAAATAAAGGCGAGCGTTAACGTCCTTAAGTTTAGGTTTATAGCCTAAGACTTTAAGACGCTAATTAATTTTATAAATTACGAGGCTAAAAACTTTAGAATTGTCTATCTTTATAAGAGTCTAGAATACGGTAGTACTAACTCGGCGAGGGACATAAGTTTACAAGTCCTACGTAGGTACAACTAACTTAGTTAAACCTTCTAAGAGGTAGGACTTAGTATAAAAGGTCGACGTAAAAGTAATCTTATTAGCTTTCTAATCTACTACTAGATTATGTTTCGAAAGCTAGGGTTTACTAAAAATAACCTTATAAGAGGCTAATTTAGTAATAGAGAATCGTTAGTCTCGGTCGACATACTTACCGACTTAAAGGTCTAGGACAGTAACGTAAGTAATATCTCTAGTAGACGAGGGAGTACTATCAATAGTTTATAATCGGCGAGGCCGAGAGAGGGAGTATAAGAAGAATCCGTGTTTTTATATAAAATTAGAATTAATAAAACATTTAGTAGAAGCGCTAGAGTTAAGTAGAGAGTATATAGATAAAGTCAGGTTCTTATTTTTATCTAATAACCTATATAGAATCTCTATTATATTTTTCTATCTTTCCTCTAACGACAATAATACTAAGTTTATCTTTTTTATTTGTCGTCTCTAGGGGCGACTATTACTAGAGACTAGACTTTTCCCTTATTTAACTTCTTCTCTTCCTCCTTCTTTTTACCTTCCTTTACCTTTAAAGCTAGGTAGGCAGTCTTTATATACTTATCGCTAGAACAGTAGAAAGTATAAATTGTTTTTAAACTAAAACTCTCGGCGAGCCTTACGTTTATCCTAATTACGCGAAATTTGTCTCTTATTAACAAACTTCTAAGTCTAAACAGGCTTAGTAGTACTAACCCGAGTCGCGTCGATCTCTATAGGGTCACTAGTAGTACTAGCGGCGGGAATAGACCGAGCGGATTGTAGGACTACTATAACAGTAGCACCCTTCTTAGCGTAACCGGGTCCTAAAGCGGCTAAGCAAGTGTTATAAGTAGTCTTAACTAACTTAATTATATTATCTAACTAAATATTCTCTAAATAACCGCCTCTACTTAAAACTTAACAGTATACCTCGGGGTAAAGGGCGGCCTTTAAAATAGATATTACAACGAATCCTTCTACCTTAGCCTCTAATACTAAACCGACCTACTTAAGTAAGAACTTAATAGTATCGCGTTGTCCTTACTTCTTACTTAAAAGTAACTTTATAGCTGTTTCCCGGCTAAACTTATTACTATAAGTACTGTACTGCCATACTATAGAAGGGTCAACTACTAGTTGAACTATATTCCTACACCAGTTTAACCTATATTTAACACAAGTTAAATTTTTTGACAGATTATATTCTAACTATATTCTAACCACCTTCGGATAACATTCTAACTATATTCCAACCACCTTCGGATTATATTCTAACTATATTCTAACCACCTTCGGATTACGTTCTAACTACCTTTAGATTACTTTCTAACTATAGTTCACCCTATAGCCGAACTTATATCCGAATAGCTTCCGGCCGGGGATAACTCCTTAATCTGATCGGACGCTAATCCGCTAAATAATCAGAAGCTATTCTAAAAGTAGTCGAAAGCTGTTCCGAAGCTAGTCTAGTCGAAAACTATTTCGAAGCTAGTTAAAAGCTGTTCTAAAGCTAGTCGAAAGCTGTTCTAAATTAGGTCTATAGCTATTCCGAATTAGGTCTAGATAGGTTCTAATTTATTTGTGTTATTTTCCTGGCTACGCTACTCTTATAGAACACGTTATATTACAACTAATGCTATAACAATCCTATCTACCCAACTATAGCTAGCCCTTATTCCTTGTAACCTCACTTCCTTATATCTTACTTCCTAATATCCTTACTATCGTTCGTCGTTCGTCGGCGTATTATCTGTCGTATATAGCTATTAGTATTAGACACCTAAGGACAGAGAGGTAGGTACGACAGCGAGGCAAGCCTAGGAATAGCTAGGACAGGCTAGGACTCGAGCGACAGCTAGGAACAGCCAGGCAAACCAAGGACTCGATGCCAGAACCAGGAACAGCGAGGAACAGCCAGGACTCGAGGGACAGCCAGGCAAACCAAGGACTCGATGCTAGAGCTAGGAACAGCTAGGCAAACCAAGGACTCGATGCCAGAACTAGGAATAGCCAGGAACAGCCAGGAGAAGCTAGGGCTCGAGTGTTAGCTGGTGTAGAATAGCTAGGAGGAATGCGTACTTGATTTAGTAGATAGAACGCTTTTGTCTTGTCTTTGTAAAGGTAGAACAGGTAGGTAAAAGTAGGTGGTAAAAGTAGGTGGTAAAAGTAGGTGGTAAAAGTAGTAGTACAGTCAGGCGGCGTAGATTTCCGTCCACTCGCTAAGCGAGCGCCCGGGCCAGACTAGACCTAGACTACAGACTTGTGAATAACATTATCATTTTAAGTGCAATTAACTTAGTTTTTTTATAAAATGACTTATCGAAAGGTAGTCTATTACTATATTAAAAAAATGACACTTATATATAGAAATATAAGCTAATATTTTATATGCCAGCCCTTTGCCGTGATACAGGCTTTAATCCTATCTAGCATACTTCGCCAGAGGGACTCGAAGTGTTTTTTTTAGGAATATCTGCCCAGTACTCCTTTAGTCTATTCTCTATCTCTTCAATATCGGATTCTTACTTGCCTTAAAGGTGAGGATACCTCTGAAGGAGCATTCTTTTAAGCGTAAACCAGATGTTTTCAATCGGGTTTAGATCAGGCGAATAGGGGGGCCATTTAAGGATGTTTATACCCTTATCCTCGAACCATTTGAGTGCCGCGCGTAAGGTATAAATCCTTGCGTTATCCTATATAAATGTATACCGCTGGTCGTCTAAGTCCTCGAAGTCGGGAGCCAATTAGGCCTCTAAAGCTTGAATATAGGACTAACTGCTATACCCATGCTTCTATGACTTAAAGTCCCTATCTAACACATACAAATCGGAGCGCCCACCGGCCTAAAAGCACCCCTAGACTATGATATTTAATTACTTGCTATAGGAGTAGGTCTAAATCTTATCGGAATCCTACTTCTAGGCTGGCGTTCCGAAGTACTATTCCTATACTTTGCCCTTACCTCGCTCTACCGAACACTCGTCACTCTATAAAATATATCTCCAGTCCTCGGGGGTCTAATGGCGCCTAGCTTTACACTATTCGTACCTAATCTTAGCTGTCTTCTTTAAGATAAACGGGCGCTTCTTACAGCGCTAATTGGATAAGTTGTAGAGCTTTATAAGCCGGCGTAGTGTAGCTCGGTACATTTTTATAGGCACATTGGCTTATACTTGCTAGTAGGTAGACTTTAGGTGCTCGCGTATATATCGAATAACATTCCGTTCCTTAACATAGCTATAAGTCTTAGGACAGCCTTTACGAGGTAGGTCCTCCTACTTAGTAGCTATACGGTCGGTGTTACAGGTGTCCTGAATTGTCGACTTAGCGAATCCGAGGTCTTTAGAAATCTTACAATAGCTAGCACCTATTTTACGTACACCTAGAATCTAGTTCCGCTCAGCAGCTGATAGATTTTCGGGCCTCCTTTGAGGAGCGTTTTCTAGGGTTTTATAAGGCATTGTGTAGTAGATTTACAGGGGGTGGGAGTAGGTTTATATGTTCGCGTAATCTACTAATTTAGGCGAGTGGACGGAAATCTACGCCGCCTGACTATAGTATAGCAAGGAAGGTGCGAATCGAACGCCCTACAACCTAGCTATACTGATATATCACGTGATCTTTAAGATTTATACACTTGTAGCCCTATATCTAAATCCTATATAGCACTTAAAACTAGCCCTAATTACTATATAAAAACTTATTAAAAATTAGAAAAGAAAAAAGAATCACTCTCTCTAGCTACCTCCTTTTCTCTCTAAGTACTTTTTAGGCTCTATTACTTAGTAAATTTCAGACTACTTTCGAACTACTTTCGGATTACCTTCGGACTACGTTCGGATCACTTTCGGATCACTTTCGAACTACTTTCGGATCACTTTCGAACTACTTTTAGACTACCTTTAGACTACTTTTCGAACTACCTTTAGACTACTTTCGAACTAGATTCGGACTCTTAATTAACCTAGAGTTCGATTATAGTTGAAATATAGTTGAATCTCTAACCTAGGTTCGACCCTAATTGAACTCTATTCTACTATATAGTTGAATTATAGTTGAATTATAGTTGAATTATAGTTGAATTATAGTTGAATTATATTTGAATTCTCTAAAGCGAGTCGGACTATAGTTAGACTATAGTTAGATATAGATTGAACTATATTTAAACTATGTTTCGATACTAGTCAACCTTTATATAGTAGGCACGTAAGTAGATGTTAAATAGTTAAACATCTATAAGACAGAACTTATAGTTACCTTAAAAGCGGTATTAGGAGTAAGATATCGATCGAAGTGTCGGCGCGCGTTTCCTTCTAAGTAACCGAGCACAAACTTTATACGCTCAGGCTCGGTAGTCTACTAATTAGTATTTATACTTAACTTAATCTTAACGTCTTAAATAAAGCTTTATAAATCGGCAGGCTTGTGTCGGTCCTTACTACCGAAAGGGAGAGGATCTTAGTAGCGCTTTAAGGAGGAACTCCCACTACTACTACTACTACTAGTATTACTACCTATACTTAACTTCTAAAAGTAGACCGCTAAACCCTTCTTACGTACAACTTTAGCTTAAAGAGCAGCGATATTGTTCTATAGACCTGTAATCTAAGCTTAAGCATCCGAGGAACTAGTAGTAGAGAGCTATTAAATCTAGCCTTAGTAATCTCTAATTTAGCCTTAAAGACCTATAACTTAATTCTAAAGATTTATAACCTAATCGGTCTAATCGGTATACGACTAAAGTTAGCCCTAAAGACCCGTAACTTAGTTCGCGGCTTAGTTGAGTTAATCTTAAAGACCTATAACTTAATCCTAAAGGTCTACGACTTAATTAGATTAATCGATAAATCCCTAGACCTACGACTAAAGTATACTAATCTTATTAATATAAAGTTAGATCTAGATATTAAGATTCTCGGCGTTAGTTCGCGACTGTCGAAGGGAGGTAGTAAGGTTAACAAACACTCGAATAAACTAATCGTTATTAAAGTTAAAGAGTACGACGAGGTCGGAATGCTTAGAAGCTACAGCTAACAGAGTACCGAACTCCTTATAAGTTATATTCGGAGGAATAGACATAGCGAGTACGACGATTAGGTTAAGTCGAACTCGATCTAGAAGAGGGCGATTAATATGTTAGGGAATCACTAGGAGCGTATAAAAGACTACTCTAGAATAAGGTTAAGATTGATCGCGAGCCTTCTAAGAAAGTCCTAGAGCTAGCTATTATTTATAGTCAACAACAGAATCCACGCTATGCCCCATTAGGCAGCTCTATACTAGCCATAACCACATTCACTAAGCGAATTAACAAACCCACACATGACCACATTTAATCAACAAACCCACACGTGACCACATTCACTCGAGCCCTCATAGGAAGCCCTGTTCTATTATTCGTTTAAGGAGTCTACGTTTTAGTAGAGTATTAAAGGCGCCTTATATATCTATTGTTACTATTATAACTTATAGCCCGGCGGCTATTATAGCTTCGACGTTGTATATAAAGGAGGTAACGAGGTCTATAGTAGATCGCTTAGGAAGAGCGCCTCCGTGCTATAGGCTTATAAAGCCGCTAGTAAGCGCCATCTAGGCTATACGACGAGCCATAATTCTTTCGAGGCCTTTAGAGATATAAGAGAGAAGAGTAATCGGTCGCTAAGAGCGTACCGACGTCTTATCTTTCTTACTAACCTTTAAGAGTATTACTACTTCGGCCAGTTTCTAGGCCTAAGGGAAGTGGCGAAGCGCTAGGCACCTACTATATAGACTATAGATAGCTGATTTAATCGCTGGCTAGTACGCCTTAAGGAGGCGTACTATTTCTCTATCGGGACTAGGGGATATACTAGAGACCCTAATAACGTTACGTTCGACCTCTTCTATCGAGATAGTAGTATGCTGGTCGAGGTTTCCCCTTCTATTCTAGTCTTATAGTAGGTATTATTTAAGATCGTCCGAGCTATTAAATCGCCTAAGCACCTCTACTTATAGAGCCTCCGCCTTTTCTATCGTGTCCTCGATCCGGGTCTCGATTATTACTAGAGGAGGGGACTTAAGGTTATTATTAGTAAGCTTATACTATCTAATAACTTTATATAAGGTCTTGTCGTCCTTTACGCCGTCGATAATATTCTATTCGTAGTCCTTCTTAGCCTTATAAACTACTGCCTAAAATTCCTTAGTCTATATAGAAACCTTACTACCCTTAACGAACTGTCGTCCCTCGAGATGCCTAGTATAGGCCTTACGACACTCCTTAGTCTACTAATGTGCTATATACCTAGTACTACAGTCTAGCTTCTCTACTATTTTAATTGTTGTATAGAGTATCTCTACTACGCTCTCGGCGTATTTGTCGATCTATAGCGCTGTATTAAGGGCCTAGAGATCTAGGAGCCTTGTTATCCCGATCTCTACCCGCCTTCTTTTAGGTAGCCTTTCTAATTAGGATTCCGCAACCTAATAGTTAAATTGATTAAGTAGTACTCTTCCTCTACCTAGAAGGGTGGTCACCTAGGTGTAGTAGTTAGATTCTATATATATATCATCCATTACTATAGTATTTGTAAAGGGAACGTTCGAGAAAGTTAGGTCGAGAACGTATCTAGCTATCTAGGTAGGATCTCTAGGTACGCTAATAAAATCTATACTACTACTATACTGCCAGACTATAGAAGGGTCAACTACTAGTTAAACTATATTCCTACACTTGTTCAACCTATAGTTAATATAAGTTAGATTCTTTTATAGATTACATCCTAACTACTTTCTAACTACCTTTAGATCACTTTCGGATCACTTTCGAACCGCTTTCGAACCTCTTTCAAACTACTTTTAGACTACTTTCGAACTATAGTTCACCCTATAGCTGAACATATATCCGAACACCTACGGGCCGGGGATAACTCTTTAATCTAATCGGGCTCTAATCTGCTAAATAATCGGAAGCCAATTTGATATAGATCTAAAGCTGTTCCGAAGCTAGTCTACAGCTATTCCGATAGTAGTCTACCGCTATTTCGAATTAGGTCTAGATAGGTTCTAATTTATCTATATTATTTTTATAGCTACGCTACTATTATAGAATACGTTATATTAAAACAAATACTAGAATAATTCTATCTACCCTACCTAGCCCTTATTCCTTGTAAACTTAGTTCCTTATATCTCACTTCCTTATATCTCACTTCCTAATATCCTTCCTTACTATCGTTCTTCGTTCCTCGTTATTCGTCGTTTGTCCGCGTATTATCTGTCGTATATAGCTATTAGTATTAGACACCTAAGGACAGACAAGTACGTAGGACAGCCAGGCAAACCTAGGAATAGCCATGAACAGCCAGGCAAACCAAGGACTCGATACTAGAGCCAGGAATAGCCAGGATAAGCTAGTAATCGAGCGTCAGCTAGCTTAGAATAGCTAGGAGGAATACGCACCTGATTCGATAGATACAACGATTTTGTCTTGTCTTTGTAAAGGTAGAACAATCGGTGAATAAAAGTATCAAACACTCTACTATATAGCTATACTAATATATCTCGTGATCTAAAAAAGAATTATACACTTGTAGCCCTATATAGAAATTCTATATAGCACTTAAAACTAGCCCTAATTACTATATAAAGATTCGAGAAAATTAGAAAAGAACTACTGTTATTAAGTGCTACCGGCATCGCTGGCGGATTAGACTGGCCAGGGAGGGGAGTGCCCGCCGAGGGACGTAACAAATTGGTATAAAAGACTAGGTAGATAGCTTTAAGTTCGACTAGTAAGTCTAGCTTATAAGCGTGCGAGTTAACCTTTTATAAAACGCGGAATAGACTAATAAACTTGGCATTAAACTTAGGAATAGGACGCGTAGATAGGATATTCTTAGTACTTAATAGTACTAAATCGCCCACTCGATAGTTAGGAGTAGGAGTTCTCGAATTATTAGCGGAGGATTCTATAGAGTCCGGAGCAGCTAATAGAT
>UNPR01000369.1:0-23087 GCA_900536425.1 Hymenoscyphus linearis | reverse complement strand
AATGAAAATCCTTGGATCGCTTAGCTACTCTAAGCGATCCCTATTTGCTATAAGAAACCTAGATGTGCCTGTCGAGGGTTGCGCCTCTTATTATGACAGATATCACGTGTACTCGTGATTCGTGACACTAAGCGACTAACACGTGCAAATCCATTCACCATAAAACTCGAAATCGAACCTTCACAGGTTAGTTATAGTAGTAAATAGGAATGTTGTATTGTAAATTAATAGGGGACATGGTGAATTAGGGCTTAGAGTGGTATTGGTAAATAGGGGTGAATTAGGCTAGATTAAGGTTTAAATTGAAATAATATAGTATACAGTGAATATGTACAGTAAGTAGTATGTGGTGAATAGAAACAATATATGGCAATAGTGAATTAACGTAGTATATAGTGAATCAAGCTAGTATATTAGTAGTGAATTAAATTCGTATCTTTGTAGTGAATTAACCTAGTAGATCGTGAAATTATACCTTTCAGTAAATAGGAATGACATTGGGTGAATTGGATTGCTATTATATAGGTGAATTAAGCTAATATATAGTGAATAAGGATAGTCCGTGGTGACTTAATAACCTTTAGTAATGAACTGTGGTTCAGAGGTTAGAGAGACTTTAGGATGGGGATTGGGAATTTTGTAAGGATTTCATGGGTATATTTGTGATCTTTTGGTGTAGGAGTGAGTGAGTGAACTTTTTGCAGGTGGATGTCCTCTTCCTCCTCTTAAGTGACGTCACTTTTAGGATTTGGAACTGGAGATGGAAAGTGGTAGCAATCTTCAGTCCTACTTCTAGGAGGTAAGAACTTTGTAGATCTAGTAGGTGAAGTGAGGCGAGGTAGGTGAATCCATACACTAACCTTTTGTTGCACATCGCAATTTACGATGTATCTGTGGTTACCTGTTTCTTATTTACTTCGCGTGTTTCTTGTTTTGTCTCGCGTCTTTCTTTGACTGGCTTAAGCTGGTAGAGGGAATAGTTGTTTTGTCTCTTATAGTAGCTTGTTAGGGGGTTCAGCGGGTGAAGAGGGAGGGGGATTAGGAGTGTGTCACGTGGTCAAGAGGGAGATGTGAAAGGATCTGGGAATTGGAGGCGAGTGAGAGAAGAGGTGGGTGGAAGGTGTAATTTAATAGTGTGGTTAGGAGGGAGTTTATAAGTACTTGGGTAGTTGTGGTGGAAGGGTGAGTACTAAGTGAAGTAAGTCTTAGAGATAATCAAAGTATACCTATATATAGCCAACTCTATATAAACCAGAAATCAAGTTTTTGTGTAAACAACACAGCTGCAAACCCAAGAGACACAAGAGAGGCTATCTCGTACAGTTTTGTTACCTACCCCTTCCCTATAGTAGAAGCTTTCTTTGTTATCTGTGTTCCAACTTTCTAGGTATTCTAAAGAAGACTAGAAACTGGCGACAAGAAGTCGTCGTATAAGTAAGGTAGAGTAAAGTTGTGATGAAATTCGACAACAAGAAGAAAATCGACAGTAAATCATTCAATTCTATCTTCTAGGGATTTAATCTCTTCCATACCAAGTCTCCAGAAGATTGTTGATTTCCGAATTGTGGCATAGAGCCTTTGTAACATGGAGAGCTGTAGTAGAATCCAATTTCTCGTTTATGGCTGCCCATAACTTCACCGACTGCCAGTACACTCCGAGTTCACCAAATTTTATCTTTCGTTACTCTATTTCTCTAGGATTTAGCCCCTTAAGTCGATTACTTGTATGTTATACTAAGTCCTTAGGAACTTTCCTTATACTTACTTTCTTTAATAGAGAGCTCGACCGGGTACGTCGGTGGTAGTGGGATGATCTGATGATATCGGGGGGCACCTAGCCTTCTTAAAGAGTAGAGACCGTCCTTCAAGTAAAAGATAGGCAGCGGCAGCTAGTTTGTGAGTTTTAAGGAAGTGCAAGCAGGCTTTGGGTACAAAACTTCGGGGCAGTTCGGTACGATGGTCATATAATAATACATCCTTCAAAACTCATTTTTATCTATAAAGGTCCGTTGAGTGAGCTAGACCATTGTGAGAAGACTAAGTACTTCAAATGCTCTCTTCTAGTTTGGGCTACTACTATCAAGAACATTCATCTCACAACCCTGACAGAAGGGAGGCAATCCTTTCTCTCAGTCCTTAACTGTTCCTCGTGTGTGGGTCTTGTAGTTTGTCTGGATCAACCCCTGGTCTCAGGATATTTATCTTGATACGCATTAACATTTCCCCGATTGGTAGCTAGAATTGGAATAATCACAAAATCATGTTCTGACTTTGGGTGGGTGAATGTGGGTTTGTTTGAGTCAAATGTTGGATGTTGAATGTTGGATGTAGAAAATGAGATTGAGATTTGAGAGTTGTGGTATGTGTAAGGAAATAAAAGGAGTGTATGTACGGCCAATTATCCTGTCCCATGAAAATCTTTTACTTGTGGATATTTATCTTCTAGCACTTAATGATACATAATTCTATATAGGAAAGGAAAAGTCTTCAGAGCGGGAGTGAGTGGAAAAGGAGGGAGGGGAAATATAAATTCTTCTCCATCTACTAGTAGAAGACTAGCCTTCTTGTCACTCATTCTGCCACTGATCTACGAGTGCATATTGTGGTTATAGGTACGGGGGGTCTTAGATTGGTTATGGAGTTAAAAGTTCAAGTGTATATTTTCTTCAACCAATCCGCTTCGATTGAAGAAGAATTTACAAGAAAAACGAGATGAGACTAGAAGGGGCACTAAATCGACAATAAGAAAGTCTTCGACAACAAAACATTTCACTCAAATTCTCAACGTACCCAGCCTCCTCCTCAAGTATCTTGAGGGCCATTTCAGTAAAGTACAGGGACCTCTTTCTCGAACCCGTCTTTCCCGAGTAGTCAAGGCGACAAACAGAGAGTAAGTTGACGGAACGAACGTGTGAGATATGTAGGCCTCTTTGCTTTCCAATGGATGGTTATTTTCGGCGCTTAGGGAGGATGTTATAGGGAGTATTTTGAGGGCGACAGCAGTTCGTTTGTTTTGAATAGTGAAGTCGAGTAAACGATGAAGGGGATGGGGTTGTTGATGGAGTAAGATTACTTAAAAGCTCTTTGTTCCTTGAATATAACCGAGTTTTGCCATACAGTCAAACCTCGATACAAGGATATAGTCAGGGCCAGACTTTTTAAGGATACAACTGAGGATATCCTTAATTGAGTAGTAAGTATCCTTGTATCGAGGTTTTACTGTAATGATAATCATAAAGCGCGTAAAAATGATCAAACACAAAATATTAATCACCGTTGAAAATCCTCATAATAAAAGGTTCCTCACCAAACTTGCACCCGCAAGAAAGGAAGAGTAGATATTGATACAAAGTGCATTCCCCGCACTTTCAACCCATACTATATATGTATGGTATCTATATACACACTGTTTGCAAGAAACCAATCAATCAATGCCTATGCCCAATCCCCAACACCAACGCTAAATTGATCAAAAACCGCATCGCATCCATTCGTCCCATTAAGTAAATCCCCCAAGTATCCCAAATGCATTTCATGTTTACGTCAACTCTTTGTTTTCACGTCGAGTCACTATTTTCCCTCGGCGGCTTCCTTTTCGTCACCGCACCTTTACGGAAAAATTGCCGTTCGGAATTGACAATCATACTTCGGTCATCATTTCCATTGTGTTCTCCTACTTCGAAACGTCGTTCTTGTCCTTTCATGAATGATCTCATTGTTTCTTCCCATATGTCGTGTCGCTCTTTACTTCGTGGGTCTTTGCTTGCGTTCTTCTTTACGTTCTTCTCTTTAACTGCCTTTTCTACGTTCACTAATCGGCGGAGCGCCTCTTCGGCGTGTCTGGCTGCATTCGCGGCCTCTTCTCGAATCTTCCTTGGATCTGTCTCTCGTTGCGATTCCTGCTCGGTTCGCTTGTACGTATGTTTGCTGGGAAACGAGGGGAAATTTTTCGGTATCTGTGGAAGCAATTTCTTTTCCAAGTCACCATCTAGCTCCTCGCCCAACAATTTAACCGTCGAAATTATTTTTGACTCTTCGGGTGGTTCCGCAGGTAGTCGTTTTATAGGAGCTATGGGTGGATCGAGATGCGGTTCTAGTGAAAGTAGCGGTAAGGCAACAGCAGATAATCCATGCTGGAAATCGGAAGGTATAGGTAGCGATCGTCTCGAGTTGTGCATACTCAATGTTATGCGTGAAGCGAATTTCTCAAAGTCTAGGAGCATAGTTTAGAGCGCGACGTTCGCAGCAATAGAACAGCGGATACTAACAGGTTTCGACGGCCATGCAAAAGGACTCCATGGCTTCCGGTTCGGAACCATCGAATCCAACGTGTTGTAAGGTCATTGCTATTTGGCGCCTCAAAAGCGCTCGGGGCTCATCTTCGAAATCTTGCGCCCGTTTCGTTGGCGCTTCCAGAGGGGCTTCTGGAGGTGGTGTATGTGGTAATATGGGTTTGACGCATTTCTTCTTGCTTGGAGGTACTTCTGCGAGGTCGTCGTCGCTCAGTGAGGGTGTTGATCGCTTTCCAGAGACAGGGGAAATGGGACCCATGTTGGGCGAACCCGACTTCTATCGTTGCGCGCACGCGTGTGCTCAAGGAAAACACAGAGTATCACCTCGTCTTGAATATATCTCTCATCCTCGGAAGTAGTAGTCGTTTTGTGGTGTTGTGGGTGTTATGAATGGTTGTCGCGCAAGTTGTTGTTGGTGGAGGTACCTTGGATTTGGTAAGCTATTATTGAAAGAGCTCTGGAGCCAGACCAAGAAATGCGGAAGGCGTAATCGTCACGTGACTAAGACGCTAGTGTCTCTGGCTTGACTTGACTTCAACGACAACCTACCTGGGTATTTCCAGCAAAACTACAATTGAAAGACCCACGAAACGTCTACAAACCACACAAAATGCCAATCAAACCAATCACCGGAGTACGTATATTCACTTCTATATTGATGATATTTCGAGAATTCGATCGGGACTCAGATGGCTTTGGGATTTATGGGCTGATTTGTTTCTTCTAGATGCTCCGACGGGGCCTCGTCCTTGACCTCAGTGTCGCTGGTGGTAAGTGATATTGATTTTGAGATTGTCCCTTCCATATTGGAGCGATATCGACCGTACACTCTGGGAGCCGACCCGTGGGAAGTGGGAGGGGGCATGGTGGGGTGTCATGCGATGAGGAATGAGAATGGAGACGAACTTTGAAGCTCTGCGCGTGGAGCAGATGGACGAATTACTCTCCGAACTGTCCGAAAATTGCTAGATGCTCCTTCGATGGTTGTATATGTCAGGGAGCGCTGCGAGCTCCGGTGCTAGGCAAATATGGAGAATCGTATTCCACCAGGACAAAGCCCGTACTCTAGGATCTCAGCAACATCGCATGGAATATGTTAGTTGGGCAAAAGCTGATTTGTACTATTACAGGTCTTGGAATGGCCTTCGGATACGCCTTTTGGTACGGATACCACGTGCCAGCCGTCCGCAAGCGCGATGCTTTCTACGCAAAACTCGAGGACCAAAGAGCGGCAAACGCATCGCAATAGAGACAATTTGGGAAGCTATGGTTAGGTGTGGGGATCAGTGTTATCGGAGTTGTCATTAGAGGGTTTCAAGGCGGAAGAGAGGATCGATGCTGGACGCGGAAGGATCAAGCTGTACATTACCAATGCCCACGGTCCGGTCTCTTTGGCAATGCGCATGTTTCCGTTGGAATGAAACCGGTTTCCGTCGAAAGTATCACATTTTGATCCTCTTGGGTGTTCTTGTTTAATTCAGGGCCAACTATGGGATATGGTAATGTGAGAGCTGATTAAAGTTTCGATACTATCATCTTAGAAGATGTTTCAATATGGACAACACATGAAAATCTGTACATGAAGCATCGATGTTTGACTAATTTACAGCAATTTCGCGGCAATAAACCTACCACCGTTTACTTGTCCATTTCTATCTAAACCCAGCGTACTAGTTCGGAATTATGCCCTCTATACTACTTTTGGCGCCTATTGGATGGACAGTGAGATTCTTCAATTACATCAAAAACTCTATCTGAACTAAATTCTTTACTTCTCTGATATCTATCATTGAAGTAAATTCCCATAACTCATTTTTCACATGTAAATCTCTATTCTCGTTGAGAAATTGGCGGTGCTGTTTTCTCAACGGCATCGGTCATGGTAAAAGATATAACAAAGTCAAGAGTTGGAGTCCCCAGTTCTGGTCCTAAATCTCCGGTGAATAGAAAATGTGTTTTTTCTTTCACTAGAAATATGCACTAATCGAGGCTGAAGAGGCCTAATTCGGCACTATATACTCAAATACTGTAGTACTCGGTACCGATAAGGACCCAACTGATACGATCGATATCATGACGTCGGGCCATCCTCCGCTCAAACTCGCGACAACTTAAATACCACACTCAACACCAAGAACAACCCAACTTAACTCAACAACACAATGCCTCGTCGCAAGCCCCCTCCACCGAAACCGAACGCGATAATCTTCACTCTACCCCCAGAACTCCTCCATAAAATATGCAGCATCCTCCCACTCCATGACCTGGGCAACCTCCGCCGAACCTGCAAAACCCTCGCCGAATTCTCCCAACGCCATCTAGTCAAGGAGCTACACGTCATGTTCACACAGAAATCATGGATGAACATAGGGTATATATCCACCAGCCGCCAGCTACGACCCCACGTGCGCAAGATCGTCTACGAACCGATGATGTTGGAGGAACTCGATAAGGAGGGGTGGATGGGCAGGTTGCAAGATGTCTTCATCGTGCTGTGTGGGGAGTGTCATCACGAGACTTGTCGTGTGGGATGCAGGAATAAGAGTGCTCGAGAGATGCCCGGCATGAATAAGAGGTTGCAGGGTGCGTGGAAGGTTTATAGTAGGAAGGTTGTGGAGCAAGGGAAGGCTATACAGACGCTGGACGATTACTCGCATTGGAAAGTTTCCCTTCCGCGATTCGAGAATTTGGAACAGGTCGTTGTGAGAGGATGTCCGAATCCGACGAAGAGCCCTTGGTTGGAGAGGGAATATCGTGAATCTATGGCTGTGGAGGGGTACTTGACGGACGGACGGGTGGAACATGGTGATGAGAACTCTGTGAGGCCTCTTATCGGTCTGATTTCTGGTTTGGTTCTTGCTGGCGAGAAGGGTGTACGATTGAAGCATTTTAAGGTTACGAATCTGGGTTGGGCATTCTTTGATTACGCATTGGATTCCCATACACGACCGAATCCCGAATATGTGGTTTTCACCAGCCTGCGAACGTTACACTTACATCTTTCTGAGGACTTTGATGCAATTGATATCCCAGAAGAGACGACTCGACGACACAAGAATCTAGGCGCCCTTTTAAAAGTCACGCCGCTGCTGGAGACTCTCCATTTGAACTTTGGACGGCCGACCAGAGGTGACTCTCTCGTGCTGGACGAGAGGGAATTCCGTCTTCCGATCCTATGGTCGGTAATATTTTCCAACGTCCATTGGGTTAAACTCCACACATTACGTCTAGCAAACCTCACTTGTCACACCGATGCCATCTCATCTTTCCTCCTTTCTCACTCCTCAACCCTCCGAGTTTTGAACCTAACATCCCTCTGGCTGCACGAACCAACCCTCCAATGGAAAACCGTCTTCGAAACCATGCGTTCGCACCTCTCCCTCACAAAACTCTTCCTCGACGGTAACTTCGGCGGGGAGTTTACACCTGGGACCGGGGAGCCCGTGTACCTCGCGCTGCTAAACACATGTCGGCACACTACCTGGCTCACCAAGGCCATCGTCTACGGTAAGGCGAAGATGGAAGCGATCCGCCAAGAGAACGAGGGTACCTTCAGAGAAGAAGAAGAGATTGGGAGGCAGAAGAATAGGAGGAGTTATCCGCTTCCTGCGTTCGGCCCTGGGGTTAAGGAGCCCGGTAATTTTATTGATACTGGTGTTTGTCCGCTGAAGTATTTTATGATGGATCCTGTGGAGAACTTGGAACATTATGGGTGGGGGATGGATGAATCCGGAGGGGAGGCTGTGGGTAGTGTGGTTTCTTGAATTACTGCTCGGTTCTTATATAGCATTTTGTTTTTTTGCTGTACTGTACTTACTGAGAAAGGCGTTCTATCTAAGGGGTTTTTTTGGGGGGAATTGGGAGGAGGGAGTGCTTTGCTTGTTATGGAGATACTCGGGAGATTGATATTCAATCTTTTGTTACGTTTATTAAATATATATAAAGACTTTGAAAGGATCTATAAAGTTAGACGACGAAACAATCTCATAGCCTTCTTACACGAGGAGTCTGATAAGAGGGATAAATATACCTTCCCTTTGTAGTCCAGGCTTCTAATCTTCGAAAATACCATATACCTTAGTTGCTTGCTCACTTAGTAATTTGCTCTCGCTTAGCGGCTTATTGTGTCTTTTCCTATTACCTAGCTCCCCTAGTCACTCGTTGTTACACTCACACCTCTTGGTACTCTCTCCTTCTCAATTTATATCCCTCTCTTCTGAGTTATACTTTGTTCACTTACATTTACTTACACTTACACTTGCTATTTATCATACATACCCTATCTACCCTATCTACCCTTGGCTCACATAGCACTGCAACACCGCGGGATCAGGGACTCGGGTCTGCTTTTGAGGCTGTCTTTTTAGCACCTTTCGGGGGAGTTTTTGGCGGCTTTCAAGGCAGAATATGTGTATAATAGTCCTAAGCTTAGCACGCCCCTATACCCCTCGGGAGGTCTCAGGCTGTACTTATACCCACCAGATAGGACAGCCTCACGGCGTAAAAATACATTCATTCATTCATTCATACCCTATCTACCCTATCCTAATCAATTCATCACATCAGCCTAGCCTTTGTATTCAAAACATAAATACCACCTCCCTTAGCCCATCTCCGGAGCCTGGCCAGGAACTCTCCACTTTCCCATACCCACTTCCGATCCCATCTTACCCCCTCTTTGTTTGGTCGTCAAATCTACATTCCCAACCTCCAACCTCTAAGTATAGCCCGAAGTTTCAGTTCCTTTTCATTTCATCACATCACAATATTACTAACTACCAACGATTAAGCACCAGCAACCCACTCTCCCAATTAACTCTTTGAACAAAGGTGTCAAAGAAAGAAAGAAAGAAAGTAGAAGTCACCAATCGCTCACTGAGGTAACATAAATCAAGTTTCCATCAACGAAAGAGGATACTTACATTTCTCCTACTTACAAATCCCTCTTTCCTACTCTGCCAAACAAATCTTTGAAGATTCAACATCAGCTTAGCGAACCAAATAGGCGAGTCCACCCGAGCTACTTATCCCAAGATCCATCCCCTAACTTACTTTCGAGGTTGAACAAGCAAACACACCGCGAGTAATAACTTTCCTTCTGAACGAAACATCAATCTCACGACTGAAGACCCTCGTTACGCCCATATCAAATCGCATCTCATTAATATTGCCAGAAAGGCGTAACATCAATCCCCCAAAAAGCTATTACAACTCGTTATAAACATTGTCCGTCGCTTCAGTAGATTTGCATTAAACCAAGCAAGCTATAATATAAGGTTTCCAGGAATCGAGAGTAAAACACAAAATGACAACAACTCATCGTCCGAATGTAAAAAATTCGGATGCACTAATCTTTGAAAGCTACCTCTTCACATATATCCTTATCACTTGAATTACTGCGCCTGAATCACAAATGTTACACAGGGTCGCGGATTCTCTCAACGCCCTTCCAGGCGTTTTTGTAGGAATCTTTACGGAAACCAGCAAAATATGGGCGGCCAGGGTGATTGATGCGACCAGCTTTCAAACCTAGACCCGCTCTGCTAGAATTATGAATTGTGAGCGCTAGTTCTTCTTATTCACTACGTTTAGATGTAGCTTGAGAGATTGTGTTTATACTACACAATCGAGGGGGATCGAAAATGTACTATGCTTAGGTACGGCTGCTGATGTACGAGGATAGAAGGTGGGTGGTGGTTTATTTTTATATACATACGTACTTACATTAGCACTTAAGGAAGGAAGTTAGTTTAGTATAAGATTTTAGTGGGGAATGTATTAGAGATAGATTTTTTATAAGAGGAGGGGAGTAATATAAGGGGTTAGCCCCTTGGTGTGACACTGGCTGTGCTAGCGCTTACTAAGCTTCGCTAAGCTCGCTAAGCTTTAGCTAAGAGGCCACCGACTCTTATATCACAGAGCTCGAGAAAACTCTTCTACTCTCCTTAATGAACTTATTGTATACCGCATTTGCTCTATACGTACACGTAACATTTCCGTGACATATAAATAACTATTAAACTAGATCTATATCTTCTTTTAATAGTAACTCTAAAGTTCTACTAAAGTAACTAGTAAATTAATTGTTTCCTATACCTAATTAATTCCTAGGCTCTCGGAACTTTACTATCTATAAAGATTAACGAAGTAAGTTCTAAGTTAATGGTTTCTCCTGTTAAAGGTGCTTACAATCTATATAGATGTAGAATACGAAAGTAAAACGTTACTAGGGTTTAATGTCTAAGAAATATCCTTAAATAGAGACAAAGGGTTACGTAAGTATTCTCTATATTCTCCTTCTATACAATTTATCTTACGAGGAAAACGTGTTTAGTTTTCTAACATGATGACTTCTAGAAATTTGAAGCCGAGCGAATTCGGTAGGCCGAATGTCAAAAGTACCGGGACAATCCTAAACTTTACGTTTGGGAATTTGTCTAACTTATAAGGTCTACACGCGCGTAGAGAGAGAGAGAGCGTGTATGCTTGTACAACTCAGGTGACTTTATACCTTCTTTCTAACCTTCACTAAACTGGATATGATAAGCTAATTGACAATAACATCAAAAACGAGAGTAGATAAATCTTCGAATGGGAAGTGTTCAGATGGATCATATGTATTAAAAGATTTGTTTTAGGCTTCGCAGTCATGAATTAACTAAACTGACGTTGAAGGCATTGGAGAATCTAGAGACTCGAGAGATTGGTTGTGAAGCCTTCACAGCAATCTGCAATCTTTATGACATCCCAAGATATTCTTAGTTAGTAGCTTTATATCAGATTCAAAATGGCCCTAATAGGGGCACATGGGCTAGGACTCTCAACTCTCAGCTTTTAACTTTTGAAGCGTTCACAGCAGGTTATGTAGGTGCTTGAACATTGCTGATTTACTAATATCAAAGTATGGTGAGTTTATCAAATAAACAACACTATTTCTCCTTTTTACATCTGCCTCAATGAACCCCTGTTTGCTAATTATTTCCTCGCGTTCTACTTCTCAAAGTTCGGAAAATAGAATAGGTTTCTATGGAATTCCAAAATTCCATTCCCCCTAGAATACTTCTAGAGGCCACTTAAAAAGAATAATTCCTTCGATTAAAGAGGCTCTAGAATTCTATAGAAAAATGGAATTCTATATAGGCGGTAAGGATATAAAAATAGCAATCAGACTAATCAGAGAGTAGGATTTTATATAAAGTGCGGTAGTCAATTATTTGTGCATCAGATATGAAATGTAGGTCTTGGAAATTGGAATTCTAAAAGAGATATATATAACTTCTTATCTAATAAAATCTAGAGCAGCTTTGTTCAAAAATGACATGGGCAATTAAGTAATAGCAAATAGTGAATCGGCCAGGCATTCACTATATAGAGATCTACAACGCCTACCTAGTAAAAGTAAATTATCGCCGAACAAAAGAGAGAATAGACAAAAAAAATTTAAAAAAATGTAAAAGATGAGCGGCAAAAGAAACATGGCTTACAAATATCACATCCTCTACTAGAGCAGAGTAGGGAGTGTCCCTGAAGGGTAGACTCGAAACTCATCTTTCGCATGGATAATACCGTTAAGCCAAGGCGGGTTTGTTTCTTGGATACCCCTCAGCTTAATGTTATTTATATACCAACGTCAGAGAGACCGGCACGTGACCGGTACCGTGTTAGAAGGGGATATAGGTGGCATTCTCTTCTATAGAACAGTGCTTTACGCTATTTCCATGCGCCATTCCCTGATAATCAAACTGCTGTAGCGCTGCTAGTATACAATACAATTATTATCCTACAACTAAACGATTTATTCCGCCAAAAGAGCACTTTATAATAGGCTACGATTTCAGGTCGATCGAGGTATTAGAGAGCTACTAGATGATACAGAGACTCTCTGTCTATTTAGAGACGTATGTAGGGGCGATATAGCGATAGTTGACTAATATCCCTGTACTACTAGGGGTAGGAGTGAATAGCTCTTATTTCAATAGATTTTGTGATAGGAGGGTTCTAGATGGTGAACCAATGGTTGCTTCTTAGTACTTGTTAATTCTCCTTCCGCTATTTTTTTAGTAAATGTCCCCCCGTATGTTTCGTCAATCTGTCTATCAATTTACATAATTCCATAATCCTACCATCCCAACCCAACCCATCCCAAGAAGAATTTCCATCCCTCTCCAAGGCTCCCTCTACCAACACCGATAAAACCCACCTTCCCAATCTAATCCACAAACTCACAAACTCACAATCCCCTCAAGCTTCCAAGCACACTCCAATCCCAATCGCGCTATGAAACTCCTCTCACCCCTTCACAAAGTTATACATCACACCAAAAGCAACATTCGATTGGAATAGTGATTATCTCCTATGAGACGTACCATCATCTATGTATAGACCTATAATTACCCCCTTATACAACGCGTCTAGTCAACAACCAAAGCTTATCAGAATCGCAAGTACCTTGTAGTTTCTCTCAGACCCCCACCCCACTAACTTACTGAAATAAGTCAAGAAATCGACAGTGAGAGAAGGTCGACGATAAATAGCTGAGCGGATGTATAAAATTCGGATTTTCTCTCTTAAGTCTTGAATATGACCAAGTATTTACTTCGCCCTCCATTGTGTGAATCCCACACGTCAAGGGTTTCAGGACTAGAGACGAGGTGGTAGTCGTGACTAAATCAACGGATAAATGGACGACCTTCATGCGTCGCAGTTCTTTCATGATGTCGATAGCAGAGTAGTTAGGAAGTTTGATTTTTGTTATAGGTTCAGAGGAGTAGGAGTAAGAGTAGGATGTAGTAGGAATCCAGCTCGTAGGTTTATACCCATTCTTCTCGAGGAGTCTATCATTCTCTTGTTAAGTATTCACGACGGTCCTTACGCGACGACCTTATAAGGCTCCGCGCGACATCGAGATTAACAAGTAACAGGTATTCAATCAGGTCCACATCCATGTTGAAAGACCGAGATAGTAAATTTCTGTAACCTTCCATTTTTTATTTATGATTCATTATTGCTTGGATGAAAGCTAAGGTTTGAAATAAGTTTTAAGAAAAGAGTAAACTTCGACTATTTTTACGAGGATAAAAGCACCTATCCTTCGATTTTGATTAACAAGTAAATCAAGGAAATTTAGTTTTTGTAAGGCTTACATCCAAGTTTAATAAGTGAATATTACCCCTTCTATTTCTTACAGAAAGATGAAGATTTACAAGTGAAGACATCCATTACCAACTAGCTTCCCTGCCCTCTTTCCTCCCACGTGCTTCCTCGCTTCACTAAGCAGATTCATCAAAGCCTTATCCAGTGATCAACAAATACTCAGTTCCCCTTCCAACACACGACTCAAATACCCACATCAATTCCCTCGTATCCCTCCTCACAAACCCCCTCCCCTAAATTTCAGTATAAAACTCGTGATAAAACATTACATTACTCCTCTTCAGTCCTTTCATCCTAAAGTATCGTACGCAACATAACGCATTAATCAGCAAGAGTAAACCGACACAAGATCCCCGTTAAAATCACGATACCTTCCACGCCCGCCACAACGAAGGATGTGGCTGGCACATACTTAAGTAGGAAACCTTGGTATGATGTGTACTGTACACATACCAAATCCTGTCATTCCCAACAGAGGAGTGGCGGTCGGGACTTTCTAGTATATACCGTAATCTTAGTTCGATAACGGAAGAATATGTGTGGTGATTCTCGATTCTTAGGACTGTATGTTTAGTTGATGGGTATCGAGACCTTTAGTTTGTGTAGAACTTTGTATAGAAGTAGAAAGAAATCGACGACAAAAACGTAAACGAAAGTAAAGACGCTCGCGAATGGAAAACATTCCGATGAACTTCACTTATTCGCCTTGATAAATTATTATTCCCTATCTCAAATTCGAAATCACCAGCTAAGCCACGTGGAAATCTCTTCTTTTCTGAATATGATGTACCAAACTGTAGATATAAGGATGACAAACACAGTGATTCTAATCAAATGGAGCTCTAGGTTGGTTTGTGTATAATGAACAATTCTTGTACTATAATTGTACCCATAGGGATTCTGATATATTTCCTCAGCTCGTATACTATAGTAAGTTAGAAAATCCACAACTTGAGAGCGTTTGAATTCTTAGTTTATTAAGAAGAGGAATAATAGTATAGTAAGGGTTGAAGATAAAAAGACAGGAAAATATAATAATATACTACGTCTATTATACAACTTTGATAACTTTAACTAACAACACAATATACCTATCAAACCCTTCCACAAAATAACAAAGCTTAAAAAATATACCTACCTATTCTACATCTAAAAACCATTCACTCCTCTTTAATCACTTCCCCAGTTCTTCACTTCCCTAACTTTTTACTTCTCTAACTAACTTTCTCCCTTAACTCTTTACTTCACCCAGCTCCTCATTTTATTTACATCTTTACTTCGTTGAGCTACTCACCTTTTACCTATCTCTTACTTTCCCTAGATCTTTACTTTTATATTTTTATCACTTTTCTATCTCAACTGTCCCAAACTCACCACTTTTCCCAGCCTTTTACTTCCTACCCTTCACTTCTCTAAGTCCTTACTTCTACCCCTTACTCACCTTCTCTATAAGTCTTTACTTCTTGGCGAGGTCTGTTGTTAGAGGTTAAGAGATTTGTCTTGCGCTGAGTCTTTGAGGCTTTTGGGGGTTCGTAGGGGGATATGTGAGGTGAGGGGAGGGAAGTGGATTTAAGGGGAGTGAATGTAGGTGGATGATCTGTTTAGGATAGGGTGGTAGTGTGATGGAGTGATAGGGGTAGAGTGAGGAAGTAATAAAGTGAAGAAAGCATAGAGTGATGGAGTGATGGAGTGATGGAGTGATAGAGTGATGGAGTGATGGAGTGATAGAGTGATAGAGTGATAGAGTGATAGAGTGATAGAGTGATGGAGTGATAGGGGTAGAGTGAGGAAGTGATAAAGTGAAGAAAGCATAGAGTGATAGTGTGATAGAGTGATAGAGTGATAGAGTGATAGAGTGATAGAGTGATAGAGTGATAGAGTGATAGAGTGATAGAGTGATAGAGTGATAGAGTGATAGAGTGATAGAGTGATAGAGTGGTAGAGTGATAGAGTGATAGGGTGATGGAGTGATAGGGGGTAGAGTGATAGAGTGATAGATTGAGTAATTGTCAGGGAATCACTAGGAGCGTACAAAAGACTACTCTAGAATAAGGTTGAGATTGATCGCGAGCCTTCTAAGAAAGTCCTAGAGCTAGCTAATATTTATAGTCTATAATAAAGAATCTACGCTATACCCGATTAGGCTAATTAGGGAAGCTCCATCTATAACAATATTTAAAACAACATTTACTAAGCGAGTTAACAAACCTATACGTGACTACATTCTATCTACAACTATAATCCTATACGTAACTACATTTAATCGATAACCTAAATCCGTACGTAACTATATTCACCTAAGCTTCGTGCCCTTATATATAGTCCCCCCTTACTCTATTAAATATATTGTAAATTAGCGTCTTAAGGCTAAACACGGTCCTAGAGAGCTTAAGTAATCTCTATACGAGTAGGCTTAACCTTCCGAGGGAACCGCTTCTCAAATATAGTAATAGACAAGGTAGCTAAAGAGACAACGTTATATAAAGGTTCCTAGGTGTTAGAGTTAGGATTGTAACCTCTCTACCGAACTAAGTACTAGAATTCGCCGTCGACTCTCTAAGAGTCAAATATCTTATTAACGGCCTATAACACGTTACTGTCGACGTTAATAGTAACGGGTAGAGTAGGTAGGTTAACCTGTCTAGGTAAAGGAATACCCGTAGCGGGTTATAATAGGTTAATATAGAATACCGGATAAATTTCCTCTAATTCGAAGGGTAATTCTAGCTTATAAGAGTAAGAATTAACTACTTAGAGTACTTAGAATAGGCTAATAAACTTAGAGTCGAACTTTAGTATAGGGCGTATAGAAGTAAGATTTCTTATACTTAGTAACACTATATTACTAACTCGGTACGCTAGCATAGGAGCTCGAGTCTTATTAGCGAACTGTTCTATCTTATCCCGAGCGGCTAGTAAATTAGTACGTAGATGGCCTAGGATATCCTCTATTTTATAGATAAAGCTAGAGCCTTGTTTCGCGCTTAATTTAATAGGCCGAGAGGCTGTAGCTAGTACTAAAATAGGTAGTCCGTAGCTCATCCGAGGGTAGTAGCTATAGTTAGCGAAAAATAGTAATATACTAGTAGAACTATTAACCACGTTCTATATAGAAAATTCTACTATAGGTAGTAATTCTACCTAATTTTCTTATATAAAACTAACATACTAATAAAGGAACTAATTAAGAGCCTTATTAACGATCTTAGTCTACCTATCCGTTTCTAGGTAATAAGTAGTAGAGAGTTAGATACTAATCTAAAGCTTAGTATAAACGGCTTTCTAAAACGTAGCTACAAATAGCGAGCTACGATCGGAGACAATAGAATCTAGTAGCCTATAGAGTTTCTAAACGTAGAGAAATAACCGCGCTAAGTCTTCGGCTATTATAGTACTATAATAAGGAAATAGGTGACAGTCCTTTATAAGTCTATTATAAACTACTATAATAGAATTAGCGCCGTCTACCTCTTTAAGCGGCCCGACGAAGTCTATAGAGAGGTCCTTCTATCGCTAGATCGGTATAGGTAAAGGTTTTAAAGCTCCTTAGTACTTAAGCTAGGAGAGCTTGTTCTGAGTACAATTCTCGCAAGCTTTATAGAACTGTTCGATATCCGAAGAGACGTAAGGCTACTAATAGAACCGAGAGACTAGCTTAAGTAACCTATTTCTTCTAGGGTGACCGCTTTCGATAGAATCGTAGGCTCTCTAAAGAAGCTATACTCGGAGTTCTATATTAAGGATATAAAGGCGGTCTCGAAAGTAAAGTCTATTATCCTTAATTGTATATTTAGATAAAGAGACTTCCTTTAAGTAAGGTATATAATTATATTAATTAAGTTCGATCTTAATTCGTCTCTACAAGGGGTCTAACTCGGTTCTAAACTTGTCTATACTATACCCGTCTTCGAAGAGTCTTATAACTTTATAATCGTCTGTCTTATTATCGTCTAACTTAGCGGGGGACAGGAGAAGTAGGTTCCGAGGCTTTAAGAGTGCTTGTTTTTAGTACTATAGACGGGGATCGGTGCTATCCTTAGGAAGGTCCTAGGAGAGTCAAGTAAGAGCGTCTGGCTTCCGATGCTTCGCTCCTTTCCGAGGGCTAATAACAAAGTTAAATTCCGAGAGAAACTCGCTCTAGCGAACCTATCGCCGAGATAAGTCTTTTGTTGTTATAAAGTACTTTAAATTAGAGTAGTCGGTTATTACTATAATAGGATAAGCTGTACTATATAGTTCGGACTTCTAACTTTTAAAAGTATAAACAATAGCTAATAGCTCCTTATTATAAATCTCGTAATTGTATTCCGCCGGGTTAAAGGTTTTAGATATAAATACTATAGGGTAAAGGACGCCGTCGTACTACTAAGACAAGACTACGGCTATAATATAATCCGAAGTATTACATTCTAGGACGATCTCTTTCTTAGGGTTAAAATAGACTAGAATAGGTGCTAAAACAAAAGCGTCCTTTAAAGTCTAAAACGCTATATTATATACTTTATTCTAATCCTACTAGATACCTTAAACAGAGAGAAGATTAAGTGGTTTAACTATCTTACTAAATCCCTTAATAAAGCGCTAGTAAAAATTCGTAAAGTCGATAAAAGCTTAAAGGTCCTTAAGGTAAGTCGGAGTAGCCTAATTAATAATAGTAGAGACTTTCTCGGGGTCTATTTATACGCCATCTATAGTAATAATTATACCGAGGAACTTAATACTAGTGACTTCGAATTCGTACTTCCTAATATCGTACTATAACCCCGCTTCTTAAAGGGTAGCGAGGACCTGTTTTACATAAGAGCGATAAGAGAGTAAATTATCTAAGAATATAAGAATATTATCTAGGTATATAGTATAAAAGATATCTAGGAAGGGGCGTAAAACTTTGTTAATCCGAGCCTAAAAGACTATAGGCGCGTTAGTCAGCCTAAAGGGCATAATAAGAGACTCGAATAAGCCGTAACAAGTGTTAAAAGCTATAAGCCACTCGTTACCCTTCTTAACTCGGATACGGTTAAAAGCTGTAATAACATTAAGTTTAGTAAAGTACTTAGCTCTACTTAAACGTTGTAGAGTTTCCTAGATCTGTAGAATAGGGTATCGGTTCTTAATAGAGAGGTCGTTAAGCCGTCGGTAGTCTATGTAAAACCGGAGGCCGCTACTAGGTTTCTTAATAAATAGGACAGGAGAAGTAGTAGGTAAAACACTAGTACGAATAAATCCCTTATCGAGTTACTCTTTAAGGTATTTATAGAGTACTAAAAGCTCGTCGGCTAATATATTATATAGGGGTCTATAAGGGGGTTTTACTCCCTCTTTAAGTTCGATATAAATATCGTAATCCTAGTAAGGTAGTAAAGAATTAGTATCTGTCTAGCTAAAAACAGGGAGGAATAGCTTTAAATATCCTAGTAGAAGTAGTTCTAGGTCGACAACCTTCTATAGGTGAAGGGCTTTTTAAATATCCTCTATACTAACCTCGGCGAGGTATATAGAAGCAGCGCGTTATTTAATAAATCGAGTATTAGAGTCTATAGGAACGTCCTTATCCTCGACGTAGGTAAAAGGGGTTTAGCGAGAGCTTTCGCTTAAATATTAGTTTATAAACTTTAAGGTACGTTTATAGCCTAATATACCGTCGTCTATTCGAGTTAAATAAAGACGAGCGTTAACGTCTTTAAGTTTAGGTTCGTAGCCTAAGACTTTAAGACGCTAATCGATTTTATAAATCGAGAGGCTAAAAACTTTAGAATCGTCTATCTTTATAAGAGTCTAAAATATAGTAGTACTAACTCGGCGAGGGACATAAGTATATAAGTCCTATGTAGGTATAACTAACTTAGTCAAGCCTTTAGAGAGGTAGGATTTAGTATAAAAGGTTAATATAAAAGTAATCTTATTAGCTTTCTAATCTACTACTAGATTATGTTTAGAAAGCTAGGGTTTACTAAAAGTAACCTTATAAGAGGCTAATTTAGTAATATAGAATTGTTAATCCTAGTCGATATATTTACCGACTTAAAGGTCTAGGACAGCGACGTAAGTAATATCCCTAGTAGACGAGAGAGTACTATTAATAGTTCGTAATCGGCGGGGTCGGGAGAGAGGGTATAATAAGAATCCTTGTTTTTATATAAAATTAGAATTAATAAAACATTTAGTAGAAGCGCCAGAGTTAAGTAGAGAGTATATAGATAAAGTTAAGTTCTTATTCTTATCTAATAACCTATATAGAATCTCTATTATATTTTTCTATCTTTCCTCTAGTGACGATAATACTAAGTTTATCTTCTTCTTTATTTATTGTCTCTAGAGGCGACTATCGCCGGAGACTAGGCTTTTCCCTCGTTTAACTTCTTCTCTTCCTCCTTCTTCTTGTCTTCTTTTACTTTTAAAGCTAGGTAGGCGGTCTTTACGTACTTATCGCTAGAACAGTAGAAGTATAAGTTGTTCTTAAGCTAAAACTCTCGGCGAGCGTCGCGTTCGTCCTAGTTACGTAGAATTTGTCTCTTATTAAAGAACTTCTAAGTCTAGATAGGCTTAGTAGTACTAATCTTAGTAGCGTCGATTTATATAGGGTTACTATTAGTAGTAGCAGCGGCGGGAATAGACCGAGTAGATTATAGGACTACTGTGACAACGGCACCTCGCTTAGTATAACCGGGTCCTAAAGCGGCTAAGTAAGTGTTATAAGTACTCTTAATTAACTTAATTATATCGTCTAACTCGATATTCTCTAAATAACCGCCTCCGCTTAAAACTTAACGGTGTACTTTAGGGTGAAGGGCGGCTTTTAAAATGCCTATTATAGTAAATCCTTCTACCTAGGCCTCTAATACTAAACCGACCTACTTAAGTAAGAACTCGATAGTGTTACGTTGTCCTTGTTTCTTGTTTAAGAGTAATTTTAACGTAGTTTCTCTGCTAAACTTATTACTATAAGTAGATGTTAAATACTTAAATATCTATAAGATAGAACTTATAGGTATCTTAAAAACGGTATTAAGAGTAAGATATCTATCGAAGTATCGGCGTACGTTGCCTTCTAAACAACCGAGTATAAACTTTATACGCTCGGGTTTAGAGGACTACTAATTAGCATTTATACTTAGCTTAATCTTAACATCTTAAATAAAGCCTTATAGATTGTAAGGCTTATGTCGGTCTTTACTACTAAAAGGGAGAGGGTCTCGGTAGCGCTTTAAGGAACTACTACTACTACTAGTATAACTACCTATATTTAACTTCTAGAGGTGAAGCTAGAGAGCGGCGACGTTATTTTATAGGCTTATAATCTAGGTTAGGGCGGCCGGGGTGCTGGTAGTAGAGAGTAATTAATTGTTTTAGTAATTCCTAATTTAGTCTTAAAGACCTATAACCTAGTTCTAAAGATGTATAACCTAATCGGTCTGATTGATACGCGACTAAAGTTAGCTTTAAAGGCCTATAATTTAGTTCTAAAGACTCGTAATTTCGTTCTAAAGACTTATAACCTAATCGGTCTAATCGGTATACGACTAAAGTTAGCTTTAAAGGCCTGTAACTTAATCTTAGAGGTCTATAGTTTAATTAGATTAGTTAATAAATCCCTAGATCTATGCCTAAAGTGTACTAATCTTATTAAGGTAAAGTTAGCTCTAGATATTAAGATTCTAAGCGTTAGTTTATAATTATCGAAGGTTAGTTTACAATTGTCGAAGGGAGGTAGTAAGGTCGGTAAACACTTAAATAAACTAATTGTTATTAAAGTTATAGAGTATAACGAGGTCGGAATACTTAGAAGCTAAAGCTAATAGAGCATCGAACTCGTTGTAAGTTGTATTCGGAGGAATAGACATAGCGAGTACAACAACTAGGTTAGGTCGAACTCGATTCGGAAGAAGGCGATTAATATATTAGAGAATTACTAGGAGCGTATAAAAGACTACTCTAGAATAAGGTTAAGATTGATCGCGAGCCTTCTAAGAAAGTCCTAGAGCTAGCTAATATTTATAGTCTATAATAAAGAATCTACGCTATACCCGATTAGGCTAATTAGGGAAGCTCCATCTATAACAACATTTAAAACAACATTTACTAAGCGAGTTAACAAACCTACACGTGACTACATTCTATCTACAACCACAATCCTATACGTAACCACATTCAATCGATAACCCAAATCCGCACGTGACTACATTCACCTAAGCTTCGTGCCCTCACAGTAATGGGGTAATAGAGTGAGGGAGTGATAGGGGGTAGAGTATTAGAATAAAGTAATAAGTATATTGTTACACGCTTAGCTTAGTGTTTCTGTTTACTATAGGATGCCACTATAGGGTAGTGAAGAAGTGAGGAAGTGAGAAAGCGATAAAGTGATGAAATGAGAAAGTGAGGAGAAGGTGGAGTGAGGAAGTGGGGGAGTGAGGAACTGAGGAAGTGATAGGGCGTGTGGTTGAGTGATAAAGTGGTAGAGTGAGGGATTAGGGGGTAAGGAAGTGAAGAAGTGAGGAAGTGAGGAAGTGAGGAAGTGAGGAAGTGAGGAAGTGAGGAAGTGAGGAAGTGAGGAAGTGAGGAAGTGAGGAAGTGAGGAAGTGAGGAAGTGAGGAAGTGAGGTAGGGAACGCCAATCGGACACTCGTATCAAAAGTAAAAAAGTAACTTTCGAAAAGTAAAATAGTAAATTCTAAACTTCCGACTTTTTAATATATAAAAAGTTAATTTGTGATTTTGTTAAAAGAAAGTTATATTTTAACAACTAACACTTATACTTTAATTCTACTACGATCAATTCCACTACTATAATCAATTCTACTGCTATTAATTGTATAATAAAAAGTCCTTTATAATTGTCGATATTATTGAATTAAAGTGATTTACAAACGAGAGTTCTCGAGTTATCGCCTTATCAAAGGAACACAACAAAGCGGCGACTAAGGAATGTAACCGCGTTAACATTCGCGTCACTTTAGTATATAGAATGTAAGGATCGGTCGATTTATATAGATAGAATGAGGTGGTATTCCCTAACTCGTCATCGTAGATTCTAAACTCTATTCTAAACGTAAACAACAACAATATCTCAGTGGCTATCAAAAGTCCTTGAATTTGCTTCCAAGTTGTCCTTCATAGATCCTTGCTTTATATTCTTCAATTGTCCTTAATTTATATCCTTACGCCCGTTCAATCTAGTTTAGTGGTCTTCAGAGGCGTAGAATCGTAGTGTTCAGAGGCGTGGAATCGTTGTAATTCAGTTAAAGAGTAGTCAAAAAGTCACTATTTTACTATTCAAAAGTCACTATTTCACTTTGATACGAGTGTCTATTCCGCGTTCCGTAGTGAGGAAGTGAAAAAGTGAGGAAGTGAAGAAGTGAAGAAGTGAAGAAGTGACAAAGTGAGGAAGTGAGGAAGTGAGGAAGTGACAAAGTAAGAAGTGAAGAAGTGAGGAAGTGAGGAAGTGAGGAAGTGAGGAAGTGAGGAAGTGAGGAAGTGAGGAAGTGAAGAAGTGAAGAAGTGAAGAAGTGACGAAGTGAAGAAGTGAGGAAGTGAGGAAGTGAGGAAGTGAGGAAGTGAGGAAGTGAGGAAGTGAAGAAGTGAAGAAGTGAAGAAGTGAAGAAGTGAAGAAGTGAAGAAGTGAAGAAGTGAAGAAGTGAAGAAGTGA
>UNPR01000365.1:0-26287 GCA_900536425.1 Hymenoscyphus linearis | reverse complement strand
CAATCTTATCATATTTGTTTGACATCTTTGATACAAGTAACGAGTTCACTTCCAAGTGAACAACCCGATAGTCTTCTTCTTATCATAGCATACCAACCAGCGAACACCCAGCCAAGTTTAGTTAGCCAGTTTGAGTATTCGTTACAACAATCTACTCTATTGCCCACCCTGACAGGAACCTCGTTACACTCGTCTATACGATAATCTTAATAGCCCTTAGCGGATAGAGCGTATTCTATAAGAGGATTCCTTCTTACCCCTGCCTAACTTGAATACCCCTCGAACTCGACAATAGAGAGCCTCGGAGCTCTATTTACGTAGTATGTTAATAGAAGACGTAGAAATCGCTTTACAACTAAAATCAACAGTCGATCCTACTTCTCTATTACTATAACACTACTATCGTCACTTACTACTTTTCGACAGAGACGTAGCTAATATCCTACTACTACACCGGGATTACGATCTCTATATTGAACTTAAGCCTAATAAGACCCCGCCTTATACTAAGCTATATAACATGTCCAAACCAGAGCTTCTAGTTTTATAAAAGTACCTTAAGGAACAGTTAGACAAAGGCTTTATCCGCGTAAGCACTTTACCTATAGTATCGATAGTTCTATTTACAAAGAGGCCTAGCGGTGGCCTTCGCTTTTATATAGACTACCGACTTCTAAACGACATTACTATTAAGAACCGGTACCCTATTCTACTAATTTAGAAGACTCTTTAACGCTTAAGCAAGGCTCGATACTTTATAAAACTCGACGTAATCGCTATATTTAATCGTATTAGAATAAAGGAAGGAGATGAATAGCTTACCGCTTTTAACACTAGATACGGCTTATTCGAGTCCCTTGTTGTGCCTTTCGGCCTTACTAACGCACCTACTACTTTTTAAGCCTAAATCAACGAGGTTCTCCGCCCGTTCCTAGATATATTTTATACTACATTTATAGACGACGTACTAGTCTATTCCGATGACCTCTAATCCTATCGCTAGCACGTCTACTAAGTACTTGACGCTCTTTAAGCCGCGGGGCTAAATTTAGATATAAACAAGTGTAATTTTAAAGTACAGGAAGTTAAATACCTCGGTATAATAATTAATACTAACGGGGTATAAATAGACCTAGATAAAGTCTCTATAGTTGTTCGTTAGTAGACACCGTCTAATCTTAAGGACTTATAAGCTTTCCTCGGGTTCTCTAACTTTTATTGTCGCTTTATTAAGGACTTCTTATATATCGTTAAACCTCTTAATTTCCTATCTCGGCAAGGTATATCCTAGTCCTAGGATTCGGATTACAAGTACGCCTTCTAGACTCTTAAGCGAGCTTTTATTTTAACCCCTATTCTTCGACACTTTAATTATACTAAAGAAGTCGTCTTAGAATGTGACTCTTCGGATTTTATCTCTGCTATAATACTTTCTTAGTACTTTAATAGCGTTTTACACCCTGTTACGTTTATGTCTAGAGTCTTTAATCCCGCCGAGTGTAATTACGAGATCTATAACAAGGAGCTCCTTACTATTATACGAGCTTTTAAATCCTGGCGAGCCGAGCTAGCCAGCGTTGAATACCCTATTTTAGTTATTATAGACTACTAGAATCTTAAATATTTTATAACTACTAAGCATCTTACTCGACGTTAAGTACGCTAGAGTAAGTTCTTGTCCTCTTTCGATTTTATTATTAAAGTGGCCTCCGCAAAAGACCTTGTTAAGCCCGACTCTTTAACTCGCCGCTCTTAGGATCTACCCTAAGACTCGGACTACCCTCGCCTAAAATACTAAGATTAGACCCTACTTAAAGAACGTAATTTAGACCTAGCCTTACGCTTGTCACCTATTTAACTTAATAAGATTAAGGAATCTGACGATTAGAGGATTACTTATATACTTAAAGAGGGTTATCCTAACGACCCCTTTTAGAAGCGAATATCTACCGAGATAAATCTTACTAACCGTACTCTATACTCTAAAGAAGTGTCGCTATTAGAGTATATAATTTATAATAATTAGTTATACTTCTAAGATCGCTTATACGTTCCTAACACTAGTTTACGCGTGTGGCTACTTTAAAAGAGCTACGATTCCGTCGAAAGCGGGCACCTAGGTCGGAATAAGCTATTCGAGTTAGTTTCTCGCTATTATTAGTAGCTAAAACTTTACTACGATATAGCTTAGTTTTATAAAGCTTGTAAGAACTACGCTCGTAACAAGTACTCTTAACTTCGTTATTAAGACACTCTAAAACCACTTCTACTTCTACTTTAACGTTAGACCGACTTGTCTATAGATTTTATAGGACCTATCGCTCGCGTAGACGGTTTTAACTAGATAATAGTAGTAACTAACAGACTTTCTAAGGACTGTTATATTATTCCTTATAAGACGACGATGACCGCCACCGACTTAGCTTATATCTTTATCCGAGATATTTAGAAGCTCTACGGGCTCCCTAGTTTAATTGTCTCCGATCGAGGAACCTTATTTATATCTAACTTCTAGAAAACTGTCTATAAGATACTATTAATTTAAGTATAGCTCTCGACAGCGTACTACCCTAAGACCAATGGCTAGACTAAAATTATAAATAAGTCGGTAGCGAAATATCTTCGACTTTATTTAGACTTCGCCTAGAAGAAGTAGGTATAATACCTTCCTTTAGTAGAATTCGCTATAAGGAATATTATAAATAGTTCGACTAGAATGTCCCCCTTCTTTGTAAACCACGGTTACCATCCTAGGCTAAGCTTTTTACTACTAAAAGACCTAGAGTCTTTGTTACTAAAAGAACTAGCTAGTACGTAGTTCGTACAAAAGATATAAGAAATCCTCGAATTACTTCCAACTAATCTACTAGCTGCTCGGGACTCTATAGAATCCTCAGCTAATAATTTAAGAACTCCTACTCTTAACTATCGAGTAGGCGATTTAGTACTATTAAGTACTAAGAACATCCCGTCTACGCGTCCTATTCTAAAGTTTAACGCTAAGTTTATTAGTCTATTCCGCGTGTTATAAAAGGTTAACTCGTATACTTATAAACTAGACTTGCTACTTGAACTTAAATCTATCTACCTAGTCTTTTATACTAATTTACTACGCCCCTCGGCGGGTACTCCGCTCCCTGGCTAGTCGAATCCGCCAGCGATACTAGTAGTACTTAATAATAATAGTTAAGAGCTCTAGGCTATCGATAAAATCGTCGACTCTAGGCGTTAGGACGGCTAATTTTAGTATCTCGTTTAGTGGCGAGGTTACGACGAGAGTACCTAGGAACCTCTTAAAAACGTCTTTTTAGCGTCTATATCTCGCGCTTTATTCTATCGTTCTTTTCCGGATAAGTTACAACCTACTTCTAAGGAATTAAACGCTGCTCGAACTACTTCGAAGTAGTAGAGTTTCGGTATAAGGGGGGGCCTTATGTAAAGGTTCGATTTCGAGTTTTATAGTAAATAGATTTATACGTGTTAGTCGCTTAGGTAAATAGGGGTAAAGTGCGGGGTATAAGCGAGAGTAAATAAGGGGTATTGCTTGTAAGTGCGGGGTAAGCGAAAGTGAATAGTGCTATTGCAAATGCGGGGTATTCTGGGTTCCGTAGCTATTTAGTTAGTTCTACCGCGAGGAGTTCTGTCCTTCTCTCCTTGCGGACAATCTACTCATTATCCCACCCTGACACTTCTTTACTATATATTATCTTAATTTACTATATATCTCTACATTCACTATATAGTATCTATATTCACTATTGACATACTATCCAAATTCACTATTACACTTAACTTCTATTCACCAAATAGCACATTAATTTACTATCTATATACTTTAATTCACTATAAACTCTTCCCATTCAATATTTCATACCTCTATCTACATATATAATATTAATCTACTATTTCTCCTAATTCACCCCTATTCACCGATGCCTACGCCTTATTTCACTACGTTCCCCTAATCTCAGTTTATTCTATCTCTTCTAATTCTCTCTAGAGAGTATAAGAGGAGAATCTTTTTTTTAAGATTGACGTTCCTCATTAATTTACTATATTTTACCTTAATTTACTATATCCCACCTATATTTACTATTTACCTATATAAAGGAAATCACAAATTCACTTCTAATTAATTCACTATATATAATGTTTATTCACTATATAGCATCCTTATTCACTATATCCCTCCTAACATCATTCACTATGTCCTACGTTAATTTACTACAATTTATAATAACAACATATATTCTCTATTTACTCTATACCACTCCCATTCACTAATTCCACCAGCTATTCACTCTATACTATATTTATTTACTATTTACCTTACTCTAGCCCTATTCACCCTTATTCACTAATACCCCTCTATACTAGAATTTCCACTGTCTGCTATTTATTTACGATATACCACGTAACATTCCTATTTACTACTACATCCAACCTTAATTCACCACGGCTCTTACTAATTCACCGTATAGCATCCCTATTCACTATATACTACTCTTATCTACTAAATACTATCTCTATTCACTACCGATATCCTCCCTCAATTCACTCTTACAAGATATTCTCCCTATTTACTATATAGTAAGTACTATTCCCTATATATCATTACTATTTACTACATCCACATTCTATTTACTATTTCCTTCCTCTATTCACCCTATATCACATTTATTTACTACCTATATACCGCTATTATTTTATTTACCTTAATTCACCCTTACTAACTAATCCTATCGCGTTAATTTACTATATACTATCTAGTTTCACTATATACCCCTTTCATTCACTATATACTATCTATATCCACCAGTTCTATTACTAATTCATTATATACTACCCCTATTCACTATATAATATCCCTATTTACGATATACGATATCCTATCATTATTTACTACGTATTACTTTCATTCACTATATACCATCTATATTAACTACCTATATATACCACCTCAATTCACTCCTCAAAAACCACCTAAATTCAATACATACCACCTTAATTCACCCCTTAAAAACTCCCTAAATTCAATACATACTCCCTCAATTCACCACATAGCACCCAATTTACCCTCTATAATCTCCACACTATACACAGCAATAATTCACCACTATTTTCAATTTACCCCTACTTCCCCCTATTCACCTAGATTAAACGAGTGATAAATTAACTTCTACAATACCCATAAAACCGCTATCCCCATCCCCTATCAAAGTTCCTCTCTCCCTCTAGAACCCACAATTCCCAACTAAACCTATCAGAAAATTCACGATATAATATCTCGATTTTGTTAAGCTGTGGATTACGCTGCGGGCAAGTGTGCCAAGGGAATCAGAGTGGGCCTTAGCCAGAGTTTTCACCCGTACTTAAGCTGGTGCTTTCTGCACTTCTCCCTTCTGTAGTTGTTCCGAATAATCATCAGATTAACACATTCACTAAATAGGTACCCCAATTCACCATCTACCTTTTCTATTCACCAAGTACAGTACTACATATGATTCCTATTTATTTAACATTCACGATAACCTACTGTATCTAAGATCACCAAAATCCAGTTAATTCACTACTTTACCGTACTGTACCTTACTTAACTATACCTTTACCCCTAGTACAGTACGACAACTCAATTTAATAGATAATATCTCAATCACTATATCTACATAGAATCCACTATCTATTCACAACACAGCACCCTAATTCACTATCTATAGATACTACCTTGATTTACTGTATATCTCTACATTCACTATCTAGTATCTATATACCACTTTTATTCACTCATTCACGCTATATCCCCCCCATCACTACACCTCACCCCCCCAGTCCCCCCCATCCCATCCCATTCAACTCACAAAAAAGAAAGCTACAAATTTACTAGAGGATAAAAGAGGATGAAAGATACTAGTAATACACTCACTCACTCTTTCACAATCCCCTCTCTTTACTTGGAACCTGAAAAGTCATGTGGGTATATCAGAAGAAGAAGAAGTGTATAACAGAAGAAGTGTATAACAGAAGAAGTGTATAACAGAAGAAGTGTATAACAGAAGAAGTGTATAACAGAAGAAGTGTATAACAGAAGAAGAAGAAGACGTTCGATTCCATTCCAACACCATGTTCCTATCTTTGTTACTGAACTTACTTACTTACTACTACTACATCCCCCCCCCCCTTTCCCCACTCCCCACTCCCCTTTTATTCCCCAACATACTACCCCCAATCTCTCATCCCCATCCCCAAGAACAACTCCTCAAAGAAAAGAAGAAGAAAGAAAGAAGAAGAAAGAAAGAAGAAGGAAAAAAAAAACACGTATATATACCCAGACACCTTTTACCCATCCCTACCCATCAATCCCCGTCATCTTCACCTTTACTTCTTTTCTTCCCATTCCTTCCATTCCCCACGCCTGCCAAAAACTTGTCAATCATTCTAATAGTACACCTCTTTCCCCTCTCCCCTTCCCCACTCTCCCCATCACCTGGAAACCCCTCCATATGGCCCCACCTATCTTGACATGCCTTGGCATGCGTCATATCATATCTATATACCCACCAAAACCCAATATGGCGGGCGGGTAGCGCGCTATCCAGGTACCTATGTACTTTTCATACTTTTACACGTATTGTGATATCCTAGGATTGAATCTTTCTTCCTTCTTCCTCCTCTCTTCCTCCTTTCTTCAACTACTGTAACTCCTCCCTTTCGTTGAAAAAAGGAGGAGGAGGAGGAAGATCTGTTCGATGCCTGACCCGCATCTCCATGAATGCATTCTCGGCATCCAACTATAAATTAAATCGTAAAAGATCGCGTTTGTACAATCGAGCCATTCACCCCCACCAAACTTGATATGGTGTTCCCGGCTCGGCTCGGCTTTTATATTTTTCAACTACTAAGCAATGAAAACTATTTTATCGCCCAAAATTAATTATAGCGAGCTAAAAACTGTTAGTATGGTATCAAATCAAAATTTCGAGAAAGAATATTACATACCGAAGTACTAAATCCATAAGCAAGCTTCCGACCAGTTGAATCCCAAGATAGAGAATAGTTATTATCATCCGTGTTAGAGTCTTGCGACATTGGAGTACTTGACCCCGACTGATCACTTCGTCTCCACTCTGCTCTTGGAAGTATTGGATCGTCAACCTTCCAGATAAAGATTTGATCAGGTGTTGAACCAGCGATGAAGATACCACATGGTGTAAACGCCAGAGATGTAACGCTCGAGTGCATGGTCATCGAGAACCTAGGTTTGGTATCCGACGACCTACCATTCCAAATGCTAATTGCGCAATCCTCACCAGCTGATGCTAGCAATCGTTCAGCGTCATCTCCAACCGCTGCCGGAACTGGTAAAGGCTGCCACATCAACGCGGTAATTACGCCTTGATGTGCGTTGACAGAGTGACATTGTCCACTTTCGGTCCAGATCTGATCAAAGTTAGCATGGGATTTCGGCGGCTAATCTGGAAAACTTACATCAATCATTCCAGTCTCGCTAGCGGTAGCGAGCAACTTTGAACGCCAGTCATATCTGAGCATTGAAATGGCATGGCGATCTCTGGTCTCAAACTTTTTGATCATAGATATGACCCCATCCACGCAACGAAACTCCTGAAGCATGTCTCCTCCGCCAATTACAAATTCATCGTCCTTTGTCCAAGCTGAATCCAAGGTTTGATCCAACAATGAATGGTCTGTAATGTAGTGCTTAATAGATTTCCCATCAGACGGATCCATTATGGTGACTACAACCCCCTGGGTTTGACTCCCAGGAGAGAGTGTCAGACATGCAGTGTTTGATGGATTCCATCGTAAACAGATGATGGGTGAGTATAAACCGTCAAACGACCCATGTGGATGTCCTTGAGACGTCCAGAAGCTAACCTTAGCTGTTCCCTCCTCCAAAGGCTCACTTGCGATAGCCACGACTTTTCCATCCGTGGACCAGGTAAGTCCCGTGACCGTGGTGGTAGGCGGCGCATTGTCAGACAACAGGTTCTGGAAGGGTTGAAACAAAGGCTTTCGTTCCGAGCCTGCCCCTGCAGCTGCATCTGTGGTTGTGTCGGCTACCGTACGCGACAGGGTCCACAGACGAGCTAGCGCATCGGTACCCGCAGCCGCCAAGATGGCTGGATCTCGTGGGTTCCACTCGCATTGTAACAAAACTGCATTTCTCTGGGCCTGGTCGTCCGACAATTCCAGGAACAACGTCTCTGTGGCCAGTCGAGAAACTTTAACAGGTTGGATACCTCGCTCAGGCCCGACGGTGATGACAAGCGGCAAAGGTGCTTGCTCAGAGGGCGAAGGATAGGCGTTTTCGTCGTGACTGTGACCATTCTGCTGCTCGTCGTCAATTTCCATGGGCGTCGGGTCGAAGCCGTTGCCGATTCCGTTGCCATTTCCGTTGCCATTACCATTACCGCTATCGTAGCCATTGCTGAGTCGGGGTCGCTTGGCGGGGGGTCCATTATTATTGGCTCCGTTGGAAGCTTGAGGCTGTTCGTTGTCCATTTGACGCTTTCGGACATTTTCAGAATCCTCTTCGTCAGCTGGTGCCGAAGTGGTCGTGGTCGAGTTTGGTAATGGTCCAAAAAACCCCGTCTGTGCATCACCTTCAGGCGCGCTCACGCTCATGCTCACCTACCCAAGCGGTCAGGTCAGTTGCATCTTTAAATGGCTGCAATTACGCTGCAATGACAGTCGCAATTGCGGTAGTGTTTATTGCTGGAACTGTTGGAACACATACCTGCGCATTATCTCCAGCAATTGCGCTGTACAGGAGTCCTCTGTTGAGCAAGACGACTAGTGCATGATTCGGTACATAAGGCGCACATGGGAGTTTCTGCGGATCGGGCGTGTTCCACTCCTTTTGCAGCCGGACAGCTGTCTCTTGATAACCTGAAGCCATCTGTGTTAGCACTCGTGAATGGGGTAGGAAAGCTTGTTAATGTCTTGTTGGAGGGAGACATCGTATACATACCACAGTCGACCAGATACCTGTGGTGGAAACGTGACAGTTAGCGAACGACCTTCCTAGACATGCTGTACCTGAAAACCGAGCCAGCGGGATCACGAGGAAACACATACCTCCAGATCATGTAATTGACCCGATCCGAGTCGAGCGACTCCTTGGACATGGTGCACGCGAGTCCTGGTCGTGGACAGATCGGGGAGTGGGAGGTTGTAGTAGTGGTGGATCGGTTTGAGTGGTGAGGTTGGTGAGGTGGTGATGCGGTGGTTGAGGGGATTTGGGTGGTGCGAGATGTTGTTGTATGGAGGTGTATGAGGGTTGAGGGTTCGAGATTGGAATGAAGAGCCGTTCCCTTCCTCTGAGATGGTGCGGGATGGGATGTGGAGCGACAGGGCGTTGCTGCCAGTGTGCAGCCGGGGGAGTGATTGGTCGAGGGGCCGTGCTTTCGGGGCGGCGGTGATGTGCCAGGTAAAGGTAAAAAAGAATCTGCAGGCAGTGGTTTGTTACGATGCGATGCTAGGGCTGGTTGGCGGGCGGTCAGTAGAGTATGGGGGGGCAGAGGGGGGAAGTAGGTGTACGGCGTAGAGATAGTGGTAGTTAGGTACTTGTACCTATAGTAATTGGGGGCGTTAGGGCCTAGTGGGCTTTTTTCTTGGGTGGATGGTAGGTGGTGGTAGGTGATGGTAGGGTGGTGGTAGGGAAGGGTAGGGTTGTACTCCTAGGTTCCAAGGTTGTTGCCACTCAACTCACCCAGAGAGAAGGAGAGGTGTCAGAGGCCCCACTCCAGGAAGACGATCTGGGTCGGGGATATCGAAGTGTGGTGTGACCGGGGGGGTCATCAGAGGCGTCCCTGCCAATTACGAAACGGGGGGGGCAGCTACAGTAGACGGGGAAGCAGGCGACACCTTGTATTCTACGCGGATCTGGCGCTGGGAGGAGGTGGTACTGGTACCTAGGTACCTCAGTACGGAGGGTACGGAGTACGCTGGAGGGTGGTTTTTGGGGGGGTATGGTGATAGAGGGGGTAGGAGTGTAGAGGCTACGAGAGGCTTCGAGCCTACGAGTCTGTCTCGCAGTGTTGGCAGACAGGTCGTTCCCGGCACCTGGAATTTTGTTGTTGTCCTGTTGGTTGGGAAGGCTAGCTTTCTGAGAGACGGGGACGGGCTTGGTACGAGATAGTTCGGCAGGTACGAGTAGCGATGAACCAAATACCTAGCAAATACCTAGGGAAAGAACCTTCCTATCTCCTACCTATGAGTCCTATTAACCTCCAGGGCTATTGTGGTGATGGTACCAACTACTCAGTATTCGAAATTAGGGTTAGCCTTCTCAGTTGCAGGTGGCCAGTTCCTCTAGTGGTCTTTCCTCTCTCCTTCTTTTCCAACGGTGTGACGGAAATCAAAGTGGGTCGTGGGTCGCTGGTAGTCGTATTGTCCTAGTACCTAGGTGGTGGTATGCAGCTTCATGCGAGGTCGTAAGGGTTGTACTGTACACAAATCTGTGAACATGGCATATGCATGCCTGCGACGGTGTTGCTGATTATGACAGTAAATAATGAGATAAATTCTCAACTCTCCTCAATACTCCATACCTAGGTACCTAGGTACCAAATACTGTCACTCGTTCTTCAATACCCAGGCTTGGTGCTCTTTCCATGTTGACGGGAATGGGCGCATATCCTTCCGTTTCGTGGTGGAGAACCTTGGAAAATGATGGAGTCAGGATGCTTGCCATTTTTTGACGCAAGCCCGAGTGCAGGAGCTTTTTTGGGAATCCATTCTTTGGGCGACACTTCTCGCTAAATCCTGCACGCAGCACGCACAGCCACACCCCGTTGGGTTGAAGATGTCAGGACTCGAGTACCCCTGACGCTCTAGCCACAATCTGTCCTGAGCCCTAGCCCTGACCTCTCTAGCCCCCAGATGGTTAGATGAATACTCTAAGCTCTTTATCAGACAGTCTACACTGTCACTTGAAATGTGCTGTGATGATAATCGTAGTGGGTTTGGTTGCTGTGGCTGAAATGATCCGTGCGTGTGGAAAAGTGGGTGTTGGCCACTCGGAGTCTCGGCATAGTCGGACCGCCAAGTGTAGCCCAAATAATTGATTCAGGTGCATGGCTTCGATGTCAAAGGAGAGCCGACCAACCAATCATCACTCTCCCAGACTTGAAGCTTATTTCAAGCCACGTGATATTGAATTGTGCTCAAACCTACCCCTCCCAAAACGGTTAGATCCATTCTTGAAGCTCTGGCCTAAGGCTCCAATTTTGATCTACATGGCCGTGTGGCCGTGTGGCCGTGTGGCCGTAATGGCCAGGTCGGCCCGTATTCACTCCGATGTGGGATCTGTCATTTTTGCAGATCTAGAGAAACAAGCCGGAGAGCTCTGAACTCAACACCCTCTGTGAAGCTCTGCTCTGTGAGAGAGACCATATCCACCACCCTACCCCCCTACCCCCCCTACGACAACATGCCTCCCAGGCTCAATATCCCACCTATAACTCGAATACTCCTCATTGTCCTGGTCTTCCAGTCTCTGCTGAGCGGCGCCATCCGATACCGACAATGGAATGGAGAGAATGATGTCGTGGTTCCCTACCTTGCCCTAGTACCACAACTTTCCTTGATATATCCTTGGACCTTTGTCACCACGACGCTGGTGGAGAATAATGTCTTCACATTTGCCATTGCGGCAGTTACCATATTTTATGGGGGGAGATATCTGGAGCGGGCATGGACCTCGGCCGAGTTTGTGAAATTCCTGGCTGTGGCAGCCGTGATACCAAATATCATCTGCTTTGGAATTCTAGTCTTCTTCTTTGCATTAACAGGAAATGTCGAATGGACGTAAGTTCACAATTCTCCTCAAGAAATATCTTATGGGCCCTATCTTATACTAACAACCCCCAGTCTAACATCAATAAACGGCACCATCCCCCTCCAAATCGCCTTCCTCGTCGCCTTTTCCCAACTCGTCCCCGCACACACAGTAACCCTCTTCAAAGGCATCATCTCCCTCCGCGTCCCCCGCTTCCCCCTCTTACACATCCTCTCCGTCTTCCTCCTCGCCCTCACGCCCATCCTAAGCTCTGCCTCCTTCTTCCTAGTCCTCACCGGTTTCCTAACAAGCTGGACCTACCTCCGCTTCTATAAATCCGCCTTCCCGGACCTCGAATCCCAAAGCACCACCCTCCGCGGCGACGCAAGCGAAACCTTCGCCTTCGCAGAATTCTTCCCAGATCCGTTAAAACCCTCCATCTCCTCCTTCTCAAACAGCATCTTCGGCCTCCTGGTCGCCTTTAAAATCTGCACACCCTTCTCGGCCGCGGACCTCTCTGCTTCGAGGGGAGAATCGGTTATGCAGAGGGGGACACCGGGGAGTGCAAGGGCGGAGGCGGAACGAAGAAGGGCTATTGCGTTGAAAGCGCTGGATCAGAGATTACATGCTGCGACTGCGTCGGTGAAGAGTAAACCACCGCCCCCGCCCGTTGTTGCGGGTCCTAGTGTGCAGGTTCAGCCGTTGCCGAATGTGCCTGAGCCGGCGGCGATGCTGGGGGAGACGAATTATGTTCCTGAGAGGGAGGATGGGAAGGATAGTCATTGAGTGATGGACATTGATTGATTGAAGGTTTTTTTGGTACCTCGGTAGAGAATTGAGATTCGACATGAAGAGTCTGGGCCAATTGATGATTTGTGTTATATATGGGACTGGACGTCTAGTTTGTGGTCTGTCTGAGTAGGACTGTGTTTTGGTACTTTTGGTTTTTCTTCTCTTCTTATTTGTTATTCAGCTTGTTCTGGGGGTTTTCATATTGGCGGGGGCGTTCTAAGGGAAGGAGGGGAGAGCATTGGGGCAAGGAGGGGGGAGGGGTAGGATGGGGAATATGGGGAATATGGGGTAGGAGGTGGGGTATAGGGTGGGGGAGGACGGCAGGTGGGTATAGAGGAAAAGGGAGGGAAGGGGGTGGAATGAGGGATCATGGGCAATTGGGAGTATATATGAGGAAGGGGTTTTTTCCCTTCTCTTCCACTTTCCACTTTTTTATTGTAATGGTAAATTTCTCCCTGCCCTTTGCCTTGTATGATATATTCATGATAGATACCCCGCCTAAACTAAAAACTTCAATTTTTGAGATCTCTCTCTCTCTCCTTCTCTGTAGATTTCTTTTTTGTTTGTTTGACTGGACTGGATGTGAGATGAGTGGTTATATAATGACAAGCTATAATTTCGATTCCGGGATGTGTGTGGTATAAATTGAACTTAGATGAAAGTAGTGAGTAGGTGGGTGGAATTCCATCGACTGTACCGTAGTATCCCTCCCTCCTAACTTTAATTTAACTCTTACTCCTCTCTTCCCCTCCTACTAACCTCGAACGAGAACGAGAACGAGAACGAGAACGAACATGTATCAAAGAAAAGGGGGGGGGACTTATTACTGTAATACAGTGCCTTCTTATTTCCCTCTTACCTTACCTAATACTAATACGGTACTGTAAGTACCCATTTACCTACCTATTCGTGGCGCTTACTGGTTTGGAACTGGGATGGGATGTGATGGGAGGGGAGGGGAATGGAGGAAAATGAAATGAGGTGGTATGTATGTATGTACCTAGTAAATAGGGAGGGAGGGATGGTATATTATATTCTATTATAAGGTGTGTTCGTAAGTTAGTAACTTATATCTTGTGAGGAAAGTGAAATGAACAGATGTGGGGAATTTATGATGATCGTGCTAGTGATGGATATTGGGAATAGGGAATAGGTGGTGAATTAGGTAGGTAGGTAGGTAGGTAGTAAGAGAGAGATGGTATATGGTACTGTACTTAGATTAAGTAAGGTACCTAAGGATCTAAGGATCTATATTGTATCGTATTGTGGAATTTGTTTTTTTAGGAAAGAGGGATGTTATGTTACGTAATAGCAGTAGTGAATGAGGTGGGTGGGGAGGTATATAGTGCCTGCCACTGGTAGTGGGTTATGTGGTGGGTATCTATGTAGTGCAATGTAGTGAATTTAGGCGCGGCGGGGTGGGGGGTTCGTGTATAAAGAGGGGGTTTAGGGAAATTGTAGATATGTAGGAGTTGTATGGTAAGAAGGTGGTGAATCAAATCAAATTAATGTGCTATGTGGTGAATGGGAATTGTGAGGGGTGAATGGGGATAGATGAGGTGGATTGGAATAGTGAGTAGGTAGTGAACTTTTCGTTGGGTAGCTGGGATATATAAGTGAATTTTGGGGTTATGGTGGTAGTGAATAGGTAGGTAGGGTAATGTAGAGTGGGTGAATGTAGATTGTATATAGTGAATTAAGTGGAATAGAGTGAATTATAGTAAATGACAGTAAATGAAGTTATATAGTATATAGTGAATTAAACCGTATGTAGTGAATTGAGGTGAAATATAGTGAATTGAAAAAATGAGGAACGTAGTGAGTTACAGCTTAGGCATTAGTGGTGAATAAGGAGGAATAAAAGTCAAATAGTGAATAGTAGTGGTATAAAGGTAGTAAATTAATATAATTTATAGTAAATAGAGGTAGCAAATAGAAAATAGGAATAGAATTAGTGAATACGTGTGGAAGTAAGATGGTATTTAGGGGTGAATGGAGATAGTATATATAGATAGTGACTTAATAGAATATATAGTGAACAGAGGTGGTTTTTAGGTAGTGAATAAGATAGTATATAGGAATTGAGGTAATATATAGTGAATAAGGAATAGTATATAGTGAATATGGACGAGATATAGTAAACTAAGGTTGTTTTTAGGTAGTGAATCAGGGGAGAATATATAAATAGTGAATAGGGATAATATTTAGTGAATTGAGCTACGTTTTAGGTAGTGAATCAAGGCAGAATATATAAATGATGAATAGGGATAATATGTAGTGAATTTAAGTAATACGTGGTGAATAAGGTTGAGATATAGTGAATTGAGATGGTATGTAGTGAGTAGTAAGAGACGTAGTGAATTGCGGTTGTATGATCTAGTGAATAGAGATGGTATGTGGTGAATAGTGAGAGATGTGGTGAATCGTAGGTCGGTATTGAATTAAGGTGGTATATAGTGAATGTAGAGATAGAGAGTAAATAAGGATTAGATATAGTGAATTAAGGCAGTTTATAGGTAGTAAATAGGGATAAGATATAGATAGTGAATAGGGATATGATATAGTGAAGTGAGATAGTTTTAAGGTAGTGAGTGAATCAAGGGAGAATATAGAAATGGTGAATAGAGATAATATATAGTGAATGTATATAATACGTAGTAAAGTAAGGTTGTATATAGGTAGTGAATAATAAGAGATATAGTAAAGTAAGGGTTGTATATAGGTAGTAAATCAATGTGGTAGATAGTGAATGTAGAGATAGTTAGGTAGTGAATTAATATAGGATATAGTGAATTGAGGTAGTTTCTAGTTAGTAAATAGGGATAGTAGATAGATAGTTAATAGAGATAGTATATAGTGAACAGGGATGATATATAGTGAATAAAAAGATAAGTAGTGAATAACGATAAGATATAGTGAATAAAAGTGTTACGTGGTGAATTACGGTTGTATATAGTACCTATAGTGAATAAGAATGTTACGTAGTAAAATAATGGTACTAAATAGTGAATTGAGGTTGAGTGTAATAGTGAATTTATCTCCTAGCTCGGTAGTGAATTAAGGTTGTATATAGTAAATGTAGAGATAGATAGTAAATCTATTGAGTATATAGTAAATCGAGGTAGTTTCTAGTTAGTAAATAGGGATAAGATATAGTGAATTGAGATAGTTTTCTAGTAGGGAGTGAATTAAGGGAGAATATTCAAATAGTAAATAGGGATAATATATAGTGAATGTATATAATACGTAGTAAATAAGGATAAGATATAGAAAATAGTAAGAGACGTGGTGAATTAAGGTTGTATATAGGTAGTGAATTAATGTGATATATAGTGTATAGAGAGATAGTGTAAGGGCTTGAGTAAATGTGGTCACGTGTGGGTTTGTTGAGTGAATGTGGTTACGTATAGGTTTATTGATTAAATATGGTCACGTGTAGGTTTGTTGATTCGCTTAGTGAATGTTGTTATAGATAGAGCTGCCTTAATGTTAGGGAATCACTAGGATGTTAGGGAATCACTAGGAGCGTACAAAAGACTACTCTAGAATAAGGTTAATGTCAAGGTGGGATAATGAGTAGATTGTCCGCAAGGAGAGAAGGACAGAACTCCTCGCGGTAGAACTAACTAAATAGCTACGGAACCTAGAATACCCCTGTGAAGGTTCGATTTCGAGTTTTATGGTGAATGGATTTGCACGTGTTAGTCGCTTAGGTGAATAGGGGTATCCTAGGTGCGGGGTATAAGCGAAAGTGAATAAGGGGTATTGCTTGTAAGTGCGGGGTAAGCGAAAGTGAATAGTGCTATTGTAAGTGCGGGGTATTCTAAGGTTCCGTAGCTATTTAGTTAGTTCTACCGCGAGGAGTTCTCCTTCTCTCCTTACGGATAATCTACATCTATTGCCCACCTTGACATATTGTCCGCCTTCTACGAATTAATACGATCGATATAGTTATTATATTCTAACATGGCTGACCTACTACCTTAACTAGAACACTTCGAGGCTAGCGACGTTTATAACTATTACAACGACCCGCGAGCTCTCTCTAAAGCCGCGACCCGAAACCCCTAGGTCTTCTAGTAGATATTTAAAGACATTATCGAGGGCTTAAAGAGTAAAAGACAAGGACGCGCAGAGGCTCTTTAAGACGAATAAGAAGTAAAGGAAGACACTTAGAAGCTCTAGAATAAGAATATATAACTTTACAATTAATTAGTTGTACTTTAGAACTAGAATAATACTCTTAGAGCTACTACTTAACCCGCCCTAGTAAATACGTCTTAACAAGTGCTAGTTACGCGTTCGCTAGTATACCTAGATCCTATTAAATTCGGTAGTACACTTCGATCTCCTTCTAACCTTCGTAGCTATCTTATTAGTACGAGAATTAAGCTTTAGTAGAATTAGGATTAGTAGACTACTAAGACCGACCGTATAAACTACGTTTTAAGCACTCTTAAAGGTAAAGCACGTAAGTATATTAACCCTTATATTAATAAACTCAGACAATTCGGCCTAGCTTTATAATCTATTAACGACATCTTTACTACCTTAACTAATACCTTTAGTAATCCTTATTTACGAAGTAACGCCTTTAACAAGCTCTATAAGCTTTAACAAGGTAATATAAGAACTAGTGACTTCCTCGCTAACTTTTTGTCCCTCTATATAGTAGTATATTCTTAAGGATACGAAGCCTATACCCTACTATAAAAAGCCCTAGATTTGAGAGTTGCTAATCGCGTCTTATAGAACCCCCTCTACAGCGATAGACTCGATCTGACGAATTTAGCCTCCCTTGTACGAGATACCGACTACGTCTGCCGCCGCGTTTTTAGCGAGAATTTCCTTAATAAGAAGCCTGCTAGTAGACAATCTATTCTCCCGCCTGCCTTACCCTCTATTTCTACGGCGGAACCTAGTAGCGACCCTATAGATTTAGATGCTCTAAAGCTTAGCGGTAAAGTGATTTAGACGAAAAAGGATATCGAGGACAAGAAGCGTACGACTACGCTAGAGGAGAAGAAGGCTCGGAAGGAATACCAGATTAAGTATAACTTATACTTCTACTACAACTCTCCTAACCACAATCTAAAGACCCCCTGTCCTAAATTAGAGAAGGCGAAAGAGGCGAAGGCGAAGAATAAGGCGGGAAAAGCTTAGTCTCTAGCGATAGTCGCCGTCAGAGACGTAAAAGGAATAAGACACTAAGGCTCTCTATATTAGAGGAAAGGTAGAAGAACGTTATAGAAGTCTCTTACAAGGTGGTTTATAAAGATACGAATACCCACAATCTACATATTACTTCTACTACTTATTATATACTTAACTCTAGTGCCTTAGCTTAACACTTTATTAATTCTACCTACGCGTAATAAAATAGATTTGTTTTTAAACTACTCGCTCGGCTATAAAGTCTTTGTATTATAGACGGACGACCTTCTATTATAGGTGCTGTTATATATACTATTACTTTAGATTTGATTATTAGTAAGTACATCGAACGTCAGTAGCGGTTTTACGTTACTACGCTAGTATCTTACGATATTATTCTAGGACAACCTTAGCTAGCTCTTTACAATCCGAACGTAGACTAGGCAGGGCGAGTTATCGACTTTTGTTCGGGTTTTTATAAAGCTTACTATATTCTAAAAAGACTAGATACTATATAAGTTACTTACGTAAGGGAAGAGAATCGAGTACCGCTACCGCGGAAAGTAGGCGCTGCCGCTTTCTATACGCTTATAAAGACTTATAGAGTTAAGGTGTTCTCTCTATCTCTCTTTAAGATTGATCAGCATTTATAGAGGTCTAGGGTAGTTTTAGACGACTCTTTAGTTAAGGAATCTTTACTTAAGGAACCTCGTTATACTCGTCTATACGATAATCTTAACGGCCCTTAGCAGATAGAGCGTATCTTATAAGAGGAATCCTTTTTATCCCTACCTAACTTAAATATCCCTTAAACTCGACAATAGAGAGCCTCGGAGCTCTATTTACGTAGTATGTAAATAGAGGACGTAGAAATCGCTTTACGACTAAAATCAATAGTCGATCCTACTTCTCTATTACTATAACACTACTATTGTCACTTACCACTTTTCGACAGAGACGTAGCTAATATCCTACTACTATACCGGGATTACGATCTCTATATTAAACTTAAGCCTAATAAGACCCTACCTTATAGTAAGCTATACAACATATCTAAACTAGAGCTTCTAGTTTTATAAAAGTACCTTAAGGAATAGTTAGACAAAGGCTTTATCCGCGTAAGCACTTTACCTGCCGCATCGCTAGTTCTATTTATAAAGAAGCCTAGCGGTGGCCTTCGCTTTTACGTAGACTATCGACTCCTAAAGGATATTACTATTAAGAACCGATATCCTATTCTACTAATTTAAGAGACTCTTCAACGCTTAAGTAAAGCTCGATACTTTATAAAGCTTAACGTCATCGCCGTATTTAATCGAATTAGGATAAAGGAAGGAGACAAATAGCTTACTACTTTTAATACTAGATACGGCTTATTCGAGTCCCTTGTTATACCTTTCGGCCTTACAAATGCCCTAGCTACCTTTTAAGCCCGAATTAACAAGGTTCTTCGTCTGTTCTTAGACATCTTTTATACTGCTTTTATAGACGACGTACTAGTCTATTCTAATAACCTTTAATCCTATCGCTAGCACGTCTACTAAGTCCTTAATACTCTTTAAGCTGCGGGACTAAATTTAGATATAAAGAAGTGTGATTTCGAAGTATAAGAGGTTAAGTACCTCAGTATAATAATTAATACTAAGGGGGTACGAATAGACCCGGAGAAGGTCTCTATAGTTGTTCGTTAGTAGACGCCGTCTAATCTTAAGGACTTATAAGCCTTCCTTGGCTTTTTAAACTTTTACCGTCGCTTTATTAAGGACTTCTCGTATATCGTTAAACCTCTTAATTTCCTATCCCGGCAAGGTGTGTCCTAGTCCTAGGATTCCGATTATAAGCACGCGTTCTAGACTCTTAAGCGAGCCTTTGTTTTAGCCCCTATTCTTCGACACTTCGATCATACTAAAGAAGTGGTCTTAGAATGTAACTCTTCGGATTTTATATCTACTATAATACTTTCTTAGTACTTTAATAGCGTTTTACACCCTATTGCGTTTATGTCTAGGGTCTTTAACCCCGCCGAGTACAATTATAAGATCTACGATAAGGAGCTCCTTACTATTGTACGAGCGTTTAAATCCTAGCGAGCCGAGCTGGCCAGCGTCGAATACCCGATTTCAGTCCTTATAGACCACTAGAATCTTAAGTATTTTATAACTACTAAGCATCTCACTCGTCGCTAAGTACGCTAGAGTAAGTTCTTGTCTTCTTTTGATTTTATTATTAAAGTGGCCCCTATAAAAGACCTTGTTAAGCCTAATTCTTTGACTCGCCGCTCCTAGGATTTGCCCTAAGACTCGAACGACCCTCGCCTAAAATACTAAGACTAGGCCCTACTTAAGGAACGTAATTTAGACCCTGCTTTACGCCTGTCACCTATTTAACTTAACGAGGAATCTGACGATCAGAGAATTACTTGTATACTTAAAGAGGGTTATCCTAACGACCCCTTTTAAAAGCGAATATCTACCGAGATAAATCGTACTAACCGTACTCTACACTCTAAAGAAGTGTCGCTATCGGAGTACGTAATTCGCGATAATCAGTTATACTTCCGAGATCGCTTATACGTTCCTAACACTGGTTTACGCGTATAGCTACTTTAAAAGAGCTACGATTCCGTCGAAAGCGGGCACCCGGGTCGGAATAAGCTATTCGAGTTAGTTTCTCGCTATTATTAGTGGCTAAAACTTTACTACAATATACCTTAGTTTTATAAAGCTTGTGAGAATTACGCTTATAACAAGTACTCTTAGCTTTGTTATTAGGGCACTCTAAAACTACTTCTACTCCTACTTTAGCGTTAGACCGACTTGTCTATAGATTTTATAGGACCTATAGCTCGAGTAGACGGTTTTAACTAGATTATAGTCGTAACTAACAGACTCTCTAAGAACTGCTATATTATTCCTTATAAGACGACTATAACCGCTACCGACTTAGCTTATATCTTCGTCTAAGAGATTTAGAAACTCTATAGACTCTCTAGTTTAATTGTCTCCGATCGAGGAACCTTGTTTATATCCGACTTTTAGAAAACTGTCTATAAGATGCTACAAATTTAAGTATAGCTCTCTATAGCGTACTATCCTAAAACTAATAGCTAGACGGAAATTATAAATAAGTCGGTAGTAAAATATCTTCGACTTTATTTAGACTTTACTTAGAAAAAGTAGGTATAATACCTTCCTTTAGTAGAATTCGCTATAAGGAATATTATAAATAGTTCGACTAGAATGTCCCCCTTCTTCGCGAACTACGGTTACTATCCTAGGCTAAGCTTTTTACCACTAAGAGACCTAGATTCTTTGTTACTAAAAGAACTAGCTAGTACGTAGTTTATATAAAAAATGTAAGAAATCCTCGAATTACTTCCAACTAATCTACTAGCTGCTCGGGACTCTATAGAGTCCTTAGCTAATAGTTCGAGAACTCCTGCTCCTGACTATCGAGTAGGCGATTTAGTGCTATTAAGTACTAAGAACATCCTATCTACGCGTCCTGTTCCGAAGTTTAACGCTAAGTTTATTAGTCCGTTCTACGTTTTACAAAAGGTTAACTCGTATACTTATAAGCTAGACTTACTAGTCGAACTTAAAGCGATCTACCTAGTCTTTTATACTAATTTGTTACGTCCCTCGGCGGGCACTCTACTCCTTAGCTAGTCAAATCCGCCAGCGATGCCGGTGGCGCTTAATAATAGTAGTTAAGAGCTCTAGGCAATCGATAAAATCGTCGACTCTAAACGTTAAAACGGCCAGTTCTAGTACCTTGTTCAGTAGCGAGGTTACGACGGGAGTACCTAGGAGCCTCTTAAAAACGTCTTTTCGAGGTCTATATCTCGCGCTCTATTCTATCGTTCGTTTCCTAATAAATTATAACCTACTTCTAAGGAACTACAAGCTGCCCGCGCTACTTTAAAGTAGTACAATTTTAGGTATAAAGGGGGGCCTTATATAAAGGTTCGATTTCGAGTTTTATGGTGAATAGATTTACACGTGTTAGTCGCTTAAGTAAATAGGGGTATTCTAAGTGCGGGGTATAAGCGAAAGTGAATAGGGGTATTGCTTGTAAGTGCGGGGTATTCTAGGTTCCGTAGCTATTTAGTTAGTTCCACCGCGAGGAGTTCTCTCCTTCTCTCCTTGCGGACAATCTACTCATTATCCCACCCTGACAATAGGGATAGGGATTATATAAGTGAATTTATCATTCTCTTTAACCTCCCGCCTTACCAATAACCTCTACCCTCCCTACTTAGGTGACAACAGACTATCTAGACGCCCTAAGAGTATATATAAAACCTACCTACCCTTATCCCCTATACACACTCACTCACCTACCACGGTATCCCCTTAACTCAAAGTAGTATATCTATATACCTTCAGAGTTTTAGGTTTACGATTTCAAATTTAGGTTATAGTTTTATAAATACGGACTTTAAGTTTGAAGCTTATCTTTCTATACTACGAAATGAAAATGAATATATTACGAGTAACTCTGAATAAGTTTTGAAAAGAAAGTGGATACGATTAAGTTAGGAATCTTGAGGTATATATAATAATGATACGTTAAGGGGATAGTATTAACAAAGACGCGAGAACGTTATTGTAGAATACTAAGAGGTCTTCTCTTCACAAGAAAAGTTCTTCGTTATGTAAGTTCGTTTTGTAAGATAGAACAGGAGTATACATAACATATCCTCTCCACACACCTATATATCCTCTCAAATTCTTAATCCCTCTAAATCAATAACAAACAAAAGAGGAGTTTACCCTCGATTCTTGTGTTATCGTCGATTTCTTAGTTATTGTCGATTAATAAGTTTAAGTTTATATCCAAGGTTGATTTAAGGGGAGGAGGGAAGAGGTTACTTAATAGAATTCTTTCTTTACTAGTAAACTAACCCCAGGCGCGTGGTAATTGGAGAAGAGAAGATAAGATACTGTCTACTGAGCGCAGATGACCTTATTCATCCATAATGGTTAGTTTTGTTGTGTTTAGAGGATGTTTTTAAGATTTTAGGAAGGATTTAAAGGGATGGATGATGTGGGTGCGGTGGATGAGGTGGATAAGGTGGGGCGAGTTTGGGGATGGGTGTTTATGGAGGGGTTTAGAGTGAAGGAGTGGGAGTGGGAGTGGGAAGTGGGAAGTGGGAAGTGGGAAGTAAGAAGTAAGAGTTAAGGGTTATATCTATATCGAGTTATATCTTACTTTTCGTTTAACTTGGTGTTTACTAAGGACCTGAGATAGGCATCCTTTAAACATTATACTCTTGCTATATCTGTATTATAGTAATTGCTTATTTATAGAAGATAGAAGATACCACACATTACATATCATAACATGACACCAAAACCATAAACTCAGTGGAATCTCGTCTCTATCTTGTAAAGACTTACCTTATATTCAAATCCAGGCTCATACACAGAACGATTTACGTAGTTATAGATTCCAAGATAGTAAGATGCTACAGTTTATTATACTTCAGCCCTAAGATAACGACGCCTAATTCCTTACCTAAATCTACAAGCTAGTCCTACGAAATAAAAGTAGAAAGTTTACACATGTAATCACTTCGATCACGTATAAATACAACACTAAAAGCAAATTCAAACCTAGGCAGAAGAAAATCCCTTCTCTCTTTGATAGTCTCGTCTCTTTATCAGCTGGCAGAATGTCAGGTAGTGTGCTAACTGGAATGAAGATCTCTGGTGGAGAAATGATTATATATGTATCTTACGAACTTACAATAAGCAGAGAAGAATGTAACGAGAAAGGAAGGAAGTTTACCTTCGATTTCTTAGCTGTTGTCGATTTCCTGTCTTCGTTCTTTAAAGATATAAAGAGGTGACTGACTGTAGTGTGAACTGGGATTAATTTAATTAAACACCCATCTCAGGACTAGGATGGAAGTATCGAGTGTGAAAGACGAGGTGTATCTAGGGTGGTTACGGGGAGCCATAAAGAGGTTAGTATTGTTGTTTTATTTGGTGTGAGGAGCTTGGTTATGAAGTCTTAAGGGGGTTTTATAAGTGGAAAGTGGACCTGGGTCTAAGGATGGGGAGGAGGGGGAGTGGTTGATAGAGTTGTTGTGTTTTGCTTTTTGGGTAGATAGGAGTACTAAAATCTAGATCTGGGGACTAGGAGGGGTTGTTGGTTGTATAGTAGGGAGTAAGATGTCTGTTTCTATAATGATACCATACCTTATTAGTAGTTTACGGAACGGACTTGGGCGGATATCGCCACCAGTCCTCATTCCTCAATAACTAATCCTTATATACTTCCACGTATCCTAATTAACCGACCTAATTTGTTCCGAGACCTACCACTACCACCCTTATTTACTACTCGAGTATACTTTTAGTAACACCAACTAAAATTGTCTATTTTACTCCTCTATAATGCCTTGAGCCCTTAACGATCGCATCTTATCAATTAATAAACAAATATATATATAAAAGCGGTGGTGTTGGCGATTTTTAGTAGGGTGCGGCACGGAACAAATTAGGTCGATTAATTAGGATACGTAGAGCGTACTACAATTTTTATAAGTACTATTTGCTATAGAGAAGCCATCGCTACCTAGCCACCCTCGCTATCAGCCTATTAAGTATATATATACCCGCTCTTGCTACTACACCCCCCTTTCCCCTAACTCGCTTACTTTCGTATTACTAGATTCTATATTACTTGCTCCTTATCGAGAAAGTGTTACTAAGAATCATTCCCTAGGTAAATATATCTATCATATAACTATACATCGAGTAAGTCACACAGAAAGGGTTGCCTGTTTAAGACTAGCGCATTCTTAGCGCTAGTATATATTCTAGGTAGTTCCGTAGCTTAGAAGAAGTTAAGTCTTCCGTACCCTCACACTTTACAACAAGCTCTTTACAATAGAAAGAAAAAGAGAGAGGGAGAGAGGGAGAGAGGGATATACAATACGCGGTCGCGATATTTTCTTATTCTTACTAAGACGGGAGCGCTATTACGGAAGCCTTACCTAATAGAGCTAGAATCACGGGAACACTCCCGTCTTCTTTCTAAGCCTCGGAGCCTCGGATCCTCATAAGTCCTAGGTAGCCTTCTTTATTTTTAAAAAATACTTATATACAACAATAAAATAGTAACCTAGAACAGCGAAAGGAATAAGGGAAATAGTAGGTAGTTAAGTAGTTATAAGAGTAAGCTATAGGCGGGCAAGGGCGTTAGTAACTTCTTCTCCTATAGGGTGCTTCTCGGCCAGCCACCTAGCTACCTAGCCACATAGCCACCCTACTTTCCCTACCTATAAGTTAATAGTAATAGTTACGTTAAGGATTAATTCCTAAGGAGTAGTGGCGATATCCGATCAAGCCCATTCCGTACACTATACATTAAGAAGATTACTATAGGTTCTTAGGGTTTATAGTGTTTAGAGATAGTATATTTTGTTATCTTTCTACGTTTTCTTTACTTCTTCTACTTATATTCTACCCTAGCGGGTGTTTTATCTTCACTATTCTCGGATATATCTTTGTTAGTAATAGGAGGGTCTCTTATATACATCAAATACTTTATACTTGTTATCCTATAGAATTAAATAGAAGAGCTAGGATAACTGAGCGAGGTATTCAAAAGCAACCTCGAAGTTCTCGTCCGGCTAACTTAATAGTTGAAGATGACTCGTGAGGATTTCTATATCGAAACCTACTTAACTCGCATCGAAACTATTGTCCTTAGACTATTTATAGATTTCTACCCTAAAAGGTAGTACATTCCTGGCCTATTAGTTCAGTGACCAATCATCTCAGCAAAACTTCAAGAGAGGGGAGAACCTGTACTACCTGAACAGGCGATAAAACAACACACCAACATCACCTTTCACTAACATCACAACTTCCTCATTCTAAACTAAAACCATCAACTTACTCAAAAATCATCTTAAAATGCCTCTTATATATATCCTCGAATCTCTCGATACAAAAATATTATCTAAACCTATAAACGCAATCTACCTCTACGCCAACTACCTCAACAGAATCTCCTAAGCCTCCGACGTAAAACTGACCAACTAATGGGTTATGTACCTCCTCGAATCTTACGTAGACGTAATCCGTTTCGATCCTAGTCCCACCGGTCCAGGAAGTTCCTTAGATTTTCTGGTGTCGCGTGGTAGTTTTTACACCTATGGTGTGGCTAAAACTATCCGACTTTCGCTAGCGGAGAACTTAACGGTTGGCAAGGTTATTAAGTATATTGTTAGTAAGGGGTTTAATAAATATGTTTTTAGTGTTAAAAGAGAAGGTGGTAGGTTTTAGTTAAAGACTGTTATTACTTCGTTGAAGGAGGTGGGGTTTCTTTTTGATAGGGAGGAGGTGGAGGATTGTAATGTGGCTTTAGGTGCTGTGTGTGTAACGAATACTCAATCGGGCTAACTAAACTTGGCTGGGTGTTCGCTGGTTGGTATGCTATGATAAGAAGAAGACTATCGGGTTGTTCACTTGGAAGTGAACTCGTTACTTGTATCAAAGATGTCAAACAAATATGATAAGATTG
>UNPR01000366.1:0-25890 GCA_900536425.1 Hymenoscyphus linearis | reverse complement strand
ATTTGGTCGGATGTGATTTGTGGTTCTGAGGAGAGACGGGTGGGCGGTGTGTTGTGGTGTGTGAGGAAGTCTTGACATTTTTGGGAGCAGATTGGTATTGGTGAAGAGGTTGCGAGGTTGATGAAGAGGAAGAGTGAGAGGGGGGATGTTGGCTTCATTTTGAGGGTTGGTGTTGTGGTTGTGGTTTTGGTTGTGGTTGTGGTTGAAGGTTTGAAGGTTGTAAGTTGAAATAGGAGAATAACCGGATGGTAAAAAAGTCTTGCTTCTTTCCTCGAGATATTTGAAGGTCAGGACAGGTCGAACGTCGAACTAATAAACTTTTCCCTTTTCCCTTTCGGCCTTTTGAAAGATGAAGGATGGATGCTCCTTTACTTATGAACAAAAGAAATCCCACGATCCCTCGACTTTTAAGCTTCCCCTCTTGATCCTTATCCCAAACACAATAAAGTGGATAACTCGCCTTATCGAGTCAAATAACAAATACCGCACCCGAGATCTATCACAAACATCAGTTGAGTCAAAGTTCATAAGAGCGGAGACTCTGGCCTTTAAAAGCGGGCTTGAACTCGTAGGATGGGGTCAGTGTGGTCACAAGACCAGGGGTAAACCCAGCCGAGCTCTCTTAAAAAATTAAGCTCCGCCCGTGGCCATGCCCTGCATCCTGTAAATAATCGGTTTTCGTGGCCATAAGAGCCTAAGAGGTGAGTGATTGGATCGCAATAAAGATTCAAGCGATTCAGCCCCGGAGTTTTTGAAAGTCTGACCCGTTTAGGCGTATGGGATTGTGCAGGTGCAGGTGGCAGGTGGATAATAGAATGGGAACGGGAGTGCCCCACCATTACTGTACTGTATTACCGGTACGAAGTATTGTCTGTGGTGCTGCGGTGTAACATCAAAATCGGATCCTACCACTTGATCATAATTTTGGGAACTGATAGATTTTTCTCGAACCATATGTAATAATTGTAATAACGGCACTTTCCTCGTCGCAAATTGAGTATCTATTACCTATAGAAAATCAGAAACTTAAGAAAAGAAAGGAGGCAAAAAGGAGGCAAAAAGGAGTAATGGGTTCTCGTGGAGAAATCAGGAGCTAGACCTTTTTTGCTTATTTCGCTAACGAAACCGCCCCTGATTCGCGCAATCCTGCAATAAAAGTGCTTATTCTGATGTACGAGGAATCCGTAATAACCGCATAATCTTGTCAATTTGACAATATGTACGTAGCACCAACCAAATAGCAAACAGGGCGTATGGTGTTGATGTTGCTTACTATTGATTGAGTCAGCAACGAACCTAGAATCCGCCTCTTCTCGAGGTAAAGATGACAGTTTTTCATTACCAGTTCCCGAGCGATAGTTTGCTTTCGAGATTTCTTCCAGAAACCAAACCAAACTTCCGGTTCTATATCAGTTTGTTAGTCAAGTACAAGAACTCCAAAAAGCTTTTCAAAAAGCTTTTGAATTTCAAAGGCCTCAGGGCGATCGCATTCATAACCCCCATTACAGCACACCCCTGTGAATGTCACACAGCCCATTGAATAACAACACAAATAATCCTCCAGATATCTGGCCATTACGAGTACATGATTCGCATCTCAGTAGTAATCTGACCATGAAACCTCAGACCTCGAAACATTTGTTCGCATAGAAGAAAAGGTCCAAAGAATGGCCAGATTAGCCAGATTGGCAGATTGGCAAGTCTGCTACTTCGCAGAAGGATCAAAGTAGTTCAATTTTAGTACCGATCGTTCATTTCGTACTCCACGATTTGTCGGTGAGCTTATTTCGACATCTGTGATACTCTACAAATAGAACAAGGCACAGCGAACATGGTACAGCGAATAGACTGCGGCTGAGTCCTCCCACGAGTTGAGCCAGCATCTCACTCCCTTGAGGCGTCGAGGTGAAAATCCTTTTTCTGGCCAATTGGAAGCATTCTTCGTGCCACAGGGAAAGGACCCTTGAAGTAAGACTTCCCGGTCGGTTATATTTGGTACGAGCCTATCAGAGATGAGCTCTCGTACAAGCTTATTCAGAATTTCAGGGACTTTTTGGTGGTGTTGGAAATGCAATGCGAGATTTCTCCGATTGAGTTTGAATGGACGATTGGTTCATCTAGTACGGAGTACTAGAGTGGTAAACGTGTAAGATGGTAAGAGAATCTACTGAGCGTATTCCGAATCAAAACTCCATCCATCAGACATTTGATCTCTCATAAGGAGTTCTCGTACTCCGTACCGACCTCGGTTCCTACGGTAGTACGGAATCCCTCTTCCTCTCAACTGTCAACGTTTCGATATTGCGGGGCACCAAGAGATTCGAATTCGCAATTGTGGACCACGGTTTCCATGTGGATGTGGATCCCAAGTTCCAAAGGGAAGGTCGATCTGGCCAAGAGGAGCTTTGGCAAAGGAAAATGATGGATGGCTGACGACGACTTGCGCGATTTTGATGGTTGACCAGAAATTGGAGAAATGAAGACGAAATCAATCCCTCGATCCAGTAAAAATTTATTAAGGTTCATGGAAATGAGCCGACCGAGCGGGAAGTTAGATAGAACGAATCTTGATTCCAATACAGTATTCTTCGGCTGCCGCGGGGCAACCTTTTCTGAGATCAGAGAAAAAGTTATACGAAGTACATTCCGGTATTCCGTTTCCGTACCATGGTCCATGGAACCTTTTGTGCTTGTCAATTGTCGATATGTGCAGGTGGTGTTGACAGTGAAGACGCGAAGCCAATGAATTGCTCTTGGTGTTGTGTGGACGGGAACTGCAGGTGGACGGAAATCAGGGGCTCGAGGTCCCATGCGCCAGCCTTGGGGGAAAACATCTGGCGAGGCTGACAATTTCACAACCACCACTATCCCACCCTGATTAGACAATTCGAGCCACATGAGGCATCATACTCTATGATGGTGCCCAACCAGGCACATGCCGCTACCTCGAGTACAAATACACTCCATCCTTCCGGCAGACAACCGCCGTCGTATACGCGGAGTTCGACCGCGCCTATTTTGGGACATCAATCCCATGCCTCAAACCGAACACTACTTGCGCCGGAAGATGCCATATATCAGGGTTCACCACCGCGAAGGCAGGCTCCCGCGGTGAAGAAGGCTCAGAATGATATGCGGATGACAGCTGGCCTTGGTGGGGGGGCTGGGGGATTGACAAGGGGGAGAACGAAAACAAGACATCGAAGTAGTAGTAGGAAGAGAAAAGTGACTTGGAGTAAACTGTTATGGGTAAAGCAGTCTTGTAAGTCGTGATCGATAGTATACTAGATCATTAGCTGACCCAATTTAAGACCCAGATAATTATACCGATCAGACCACCTTTCTCGAACATCTCCAGCGCAATCCCCGTCTACAGCCCTATGATTTCTGGCCTCTAGTGGCAGATTCCACGGTCATTGTACAACATGTTTGCTCTGTGGTGATATTTATCGTCTGCTTCATTGGAATAGTTCAAGACCGCATATCTTCGGTGGCAGTGGTAGGATGGGGAAGCTTTGCGACATTCTTGGGGTGGGTGCTATGGGATATGTGGATAGATGATATTGTTCCCAAACCTCTACCACAGCAAGCCGTTTCTTCTCCACCATATTACTCTGCGGTTTCTGCTGCAAGCTCGACTTCGAATCTGACTCTTGGTCTCGGATTACACACTTCTTCCACCCATCCATTACCCGGAAGACACTCACACTCCCATTCCGCATCCGCCTCCTCCATCCACTCCGGAAGTTCACAATTGAACCCTCCACAAGCCCCTCGCCTAGCACCGAATTTCCCTGGCGTAACAACATCCACGCTCAGCCCACGAACCTCTCTCCGTCTCGCGACGGCAAAATCAGCCCTCCTAATCTACTTTACCCTTCTCGGCCTCTCTCCAATCCTTAAATCTCTCACGCGCTCCACATCCCCCGATTCAATATGGGCAATGTCCTTCCTCCTCTTCACAATAAACATCTTCTTCTTCGACTACAAAACACCCGAGCCCTCCTCAGGAAACAAAAACATCCCCGCTTCCTTAAGCACAAACGCCGCTCTAATGGCCAGCACCGTCCTCGCATCTCGTCTCCCTAGTACTGGCCAAGTATTTAGTCTAACACTCTTCAGCATCGAAGTCTTCGGTCTCTTCCCCGTCTTCAGACGATACGCTAAACAAAGGACTTGGAAAGGTCACGTCACACTCACCACTCTTCTCGTGTTAGGTGCTAGTGGTGGCGTGGGCTTATGTCTTGGACATGGTGGTGATGGAGAGGGTATTCTTGATTTTCCCTGGAAAGCTGGGTTGACGGGTGTTTTTGTGGGAGTGGTTAGTACCGGGGTGGCGATGGGGGGGTGTAGTTGGTGGTTGATTGGATTGCAGAAGTATAAGAATGAGATCCATGGACCGTGGGATCCGGCAAGACCGATTATTAGGAGGCATTGGGATGATTATTGATGGGTTCTGGAAAGGCTTTATGGGTAGATGGAATTCCACATTTATGATTTACCTTTTTTGGATGTCCTACGTATTGTGATGTTGTGGTATACGATTTGAGTTTGATGTGGTTCTGTGAAAGGCTTGGTTGGTTTTGAATAGGACTGTAAGTCTTAAAACTACACATTAAGTGAAAACCACGATTAATTCATTCCTCGATATTATCGCCATACTCCTCTGTCGTAGCGGCCTAATATGCAGGCTTTCAGCTAGGAAATATGTGCTTGTAAGTATTATTCACACTAACATTTCGAGGTTTCAGGTTTCAGGTACGGAACGGACTTGATCGGATATCGCCACCACTCCTCAAGGCATACGAATTAATCCTCACGCGTACTACGACTACAATTTAAGTTAATACTTGTCGAGGGTCCACTGACTCAACACCACATGTACGACATCTCTTGGTGTGGAAACATGACGAACAAGCCTAGGGGATCGATCCCCTTGATTATATGTGAATCACTTGTTCTTTCACTTGTACTTCCGTATGATATATTACAATATATCAACACCTACATCGTAAATTAAAGCACATATAATAAGTTAGGATTGGGGTTGGGGTTAGTAGAATATTAATTAATTTACAGTCTACAGTAACTACTACTCTATTTGACAGCTAAATGCACTTCTATTATATGGCTAAATGCCCCTCGATTTGAGGGCCAATTCCAGTCTGAATGCCCTTCTATTTGACAGCCATATGCGCTTTAATTATATAGACAAATACCCCTCGATTTGAGAGCTAAATACGCTTTATTTATATAGCCAAATACCTATATTCTTAGTGTGTTTTACATAGTAATTTGATGTTCCGACGTGGCGCGGGAAACTTGCTTGAACTGACTACAAGCGACAGCGCAGTAGAAAGACGCACTGACTATTATGCATCGCTTATTTCTTGTTGTTTTGAAGGGGATTATAGAGTAATACACACCAAAGGAGGAATTAAGCGAGGATGATGAGGTTGAGATTGAGAGGTTACTTGCTTGCTTGCTAGATCCATCCGTGGAAGTAAGTATAACCTAGGTTTATATCAAGGGGTTTGTTAGGAGAGAAATTCTTTAGGGGGGTCGCGCGGGGTAATTCGTAGTACGGTGCATTCAAACCTCGATACAAGGATATAGTCAGGGCGGGATTTTTGAGGTCATAACTGAGGACATCCATATAGCGAGAGTGCTTTGGGTGTAAGAAAAGTTTTAGGACCCAAATATTTAAGGATATAACTGAGTTTATCCTTTTGTGAGGATCCTTGTATCGAGGTTTCACTGCATATCCAAATATTGTGGGAGAATCCTTCTTGAGTGCCAATGGCCCCCACTATTACTTCTCGATCGAGTTTACGAGCGGCAGGCAGTTGTTAGTGGCGTGGGTCGCCTGATTTCTTCTTTTAAATTGGTTTAGATGATCGTTGGACTGTTAGATGGAAATAGAAGGGTTATATAGTTTTCGATAGAGCTTGTTGGGAAAGGAAATAGATGTAAAATTTCAACGTCCTAGATATTTTAGGGTCAAATACGTGAAATCTCAAGTTTATTCTCGACTCTAACAGTTTAATACTTCAAAACCTACCTTCTCTATTTCCAATATGTCCATCCCAAACGAACAAACACAACCGCAAGCATCTCAACCACCTCCCAACACATACAAATTAGACGAAGGCTTTATACTCGCCAATGAAGCAGGGAGAGAAACAACAATGCTCAACTTAACCCAAGCAGCAGACTTTCTTGTCCGAGTCTTCCAAGCAAACAACGTGACCTTCGCGTTTATGGGTAGTTATTCGTTGTGGCTTCGTGGAAGCCGTCGTCATACAATTGACATCGATTTGGACGTCGCTGACATTGATTTGAACGTCGCTTGCGATATGACGCAACTGGTTAACATTCTTAAATCCCAACACCGGTTTGAATATCTGTGTATCTTTATAGCGAGGATTCCACTGATTAAGACTATAGGATTATACGTCCTCAAGATCCGGTTTCTGGGAGTATCAGGGTTTATGTTAAAGTCGGCGCCGACGGGTTGTGGCAGAATCAATTGATGAAGGGGGATTTATATGTAGAGGTAGATATCATCCTAACAGGCGAGTTTATCAATTCCCCAACAACCATCAAGGGGCTAGCAATCGGATAAATACTAATCCCTTTTCCTAGGTACACTAGGAGCTCCAGATGACCCAACAAACGCCATTGAAATCGTGACAAAAAAAACGCCCATAGGCGAAATATCATGGCCAGTACTCAACATTTTCGCTCTCATGAACAGTAAGCTTGGTGCCTTTTATGCCGGAGGGGAAGCTGCGAGTCACGATTATATTGATATCATGTTTCTTATTAAGAATTATCGTGATGATGTTTATGCGTTTCGGATACAATTGGATAGGGTGCAGAGACAGCATGTTGTTGATGTTTGTGTGGAGAAGGCTGGTGGGGATGTTAAGCGTGGGAAAGTTAAGCGTGTTAAGCATGTTTTGGGGTGTGTCTGATGTGATTATATGTGGAAGTTGGATTTGTTGAGTGTATCGTCAAATGTGTCATTGAATGCTCCTTCTTTGATATTATTGTTAGAATTTCGGATGATGTTTTGTTTATCTTTTCATGGCGCTTATATATTATTTTACAAATAATATGCAGGCTTGAGTGATAGATGCCTTTGAACGAGGATTATTTGAGGGAAATATTATTGTACTATGTCATCGTTATCCTTTTGTAAATGATCATGATCAAACAATCCAAATTGCTCACTAAGCCCGTGGTATTGTCTTTTACCTATGCCTGAATAGACCCCACTACACTTGGTATTCTATCACGACTTAATTGTCCAGAATTTAGTGACAGCAATGGCTCAACAAGAGTATGGCTTTTCTTAGACTCTGATTCGCTAACAGTAATTCAGTGGGTTGAGGAATATTGAATTTACATTATCTTGTTTGGACAAGTAGATGAAGCATAGTACAATCAGTTGAATTAAGTTAGGATATATTCTATGTTGTTTCTAAAGCTTTGTTATGTTTTGGATCACTTAAAAGTACTACGAGTGTTAGGATATATTCCATGGTGTTTACATAGTCACATGATACAAGCGTTCGAGTACTTAAGTCCTCGAACGCTCCAACCTTAGCTAGCTCCTCAATCGATTATCATACTTTGCAATACGAGTATTTGGTTCACCCTCTTTTACACCAACACTTCCCCTTTTATCCTTAGTATTCCGTCCTTATACTAAGACCCTAGGAAAATCGAAACAGAAATAAAACATCTGTTTTCGTTCTAAAAAGTTTATAGAGAGAAAGAGGGGGTAAATAGTATCCGTTTATATTTAACTAGAATAGAAGGACATACGTTGTTGTCTAGTGAAGTACAAATAACCTAGGAATAAGAGGGCAAATTTAGTACGAAAAAAAAAACTCACGGATTACGGAAAAACGGAAATTCAAGCTTAATTCGCAACTGACTGTAAGAGCGGTGACGAAAGATATACCATAGAGGCTAGAGCGAAGAGTACCGAAGAGTACTACCATAACCACGATGGACCCAAGTACAAGATCACATCCAAGCTTGTTTTTAGGAATGAAAGTCTTGATGACAGAACATAAACACCACAAGTTGGTTGGTTTTTAATTTACTAGAATGGCAATGTGACAGTTTTTAATATAGTATCAAAAGCCATTTCCTTACAGGTGAATGCTTTTAATGTGCGTATTGCCTTAGATATTGTATAAAGAAACTGTTATAGTACACTTTCTAGCTTCTTATGAGAATGCTTTAAGGAAGAAAACAGAAGGAGATGGATGGCAATAAGTCAATGTTGAGATAAACAATGTCATTGTTCAGTGAAGTTATTCCTGTCCCTGAATAAGACAAAGAAGAGTGAATTCGTCAAGGGCGTATTGTTCTTATTAAACAATTGTTCAGCGCTTCTATTATGAAATGTATATATACCTCGAGGTACTTGGGTTTAACTTTTCTTATTTCCTTACCCACCACCACTATTATTAACAGCATCATCTACAAAACTCTGAAAATTCACCACGAACTTTTTGTTTATTGAAATTCATTACAAGAAACTTCCATTGCATTATTCTAGATGGCTCCCCAATCAAAGAATTCCAACAAGAGTGGATCACGGGGATCTCGCTCTGATAGCAAGAAATCGGAGGGATCTGGCGGGATGACTGACCCACCACGAGAGACTCACATAACTGCACCACCACGACAGACTCACTTCCAATCGCATGGGTCAGAGTCTGAGGGAGAGAATAGCCTGTGGGGCTCGGAGAGTACTAGAAGTGATCAACGTAGCGTAGAGAAACCTAGAAGTAATCACCGTGGGAGAAGTCCAAGCCCCCCACATGTCGGATCTACAGAGTCTCAAAGACACAGCCACAAGTCGAGCCATCACCATCATAAGAGCTCGAGACCGGGATCATCAAAAGAGAAACAGGAGAAGTTTTCCAAGGGCGCGGCTATGTACGCCCAAAACTCCTGGGGAGCCGTGGGCTTCTTTCTTTCTGGTCAGGCAGGAAAGGTGAAGAAAGAGAGAGAGAGAAAGAAAGATAGCGACGATGCGAGTACGAGCTATAGAAAAGGGAACAAATATTTGGGACTCTAGGCGAGTGCTATCAGTTGTTCTTACTCACTTGATGTTAAAGTAACAATAATGCTTAGATACGCGAGTCTTACGCAGGTATACATACGTTCTAGAAAGAAATTCTCTCTTCTAATAAAAAGAAAAAGCCAAAGAAAGATTTTCTTTGTTCATCTCTTTTCAAAAAACACAAAAAGAAAAGAAAGGCTTCTTTATTGTCTTTATATCTCTTTATAACCAACAATAAAAAGTAAATGAATTAGATTTCTTTTTCTTTTCCTAAAATAAAATCAGTAAAAACCTTAGCTAATGTCCCTAACAAGAATAAAAAGTGACGAGTCTATAATATATTAATTATTGTAGAGAGTAGTATAGCCCAATTTCCAAAATACAAAAACAGTATAAGTGTAAAGCGTGTAGAATGGTGTATAGATAATAGTCAGTGCGTCCTTCTACTGCGCTCTCGCTTGTAGTCAGTTCAAGCAAGTGTCTGGTGTCACGGACTTTCTTCGGAACATTAAATTACTTTGTAAACCACACCAAAGAATATGTACAACGGCTTATTAGGCGCGTCCCTGCTTCAACTCTAGCTTCTCCTGAGCTACCACTTAGTAAAATCTTCTATTAAGGTCAATAACAGTCAGGTAGGCAGCCTGGTAGACAGGTACAGAGCCAGCTAGCCAGCCAGACATGTAGACAGGTAGACAGCTAGATAGACAGCCAGCCAGCTAGACAGGTAGAAAGGTAGATAACCAGCCAGCCAGACAGGTAAACAGGTAGACAGGTAGACAGAAGGCTCGATTACTTAAAGAATATCACGAGGCTCTATTCTAAAACGTTCGAAAGTGCTTAGCATACTAGAACTAGGGGATATAGACGTAGATAACAATATCGAGGCGGATATAATTGTAGGAGACAGAATTGACCCCGCTATAGACGTAGCTTTACCTTACTTATTCAACGATCAATCGTTAGATTAGGAAAGTACCGAGTTAGTAGCATTAATCAAAGAGAATCAAGGCTTTATACGCTTTTAGTAAGTTTAAGTAAGTTAGCGTTAAGCGTTAGTTATATCGATATTTTTTCAAGTTCAGAAAATCATTAACCAGATATTCAGATTTGCCTGGTTTTGGGACTCCCTTACACAATCACTTTGCTCGAGTGGCAAGTCCGCCTACTAGTAGTAACCTCTTTGGAACCTTCACATGGTCGCTTTGGTGGAGTTGAATCTATACCTTGTCATAACTGGAGGAAAAAGCTTATCCTGAGCTTTCAGAGAATGAAAAGTCACTTCAAACAATTTGTTTTCCCTTTATCCATTTCGTGACTATGAAAGCTCATAGGGAGAGAAAAGATCCCAAATATCAGAGCATAACTAACAATTAACACTTCCCTCGCTTATCCCCCTATCTGTTTACTCCCTGGCTTTTCCTTCTCTAAATCTTCGAGTCAATCGATCAATCAAGAACAGCTTCATGACAAATATCTTCATCATCACTAGCTATTATACTACAATTTTGGTTTTATCTCTTGCTGGGGAGATGGATAATTAATTTCAGGAGGGGAGGGGAGGTAAAGCTAAACACGGGTTTCTGACCTCAGAATTGAAGTTGGGGTTATGGAAAGAAGATGTACGAATCCCGAGCGTAGAGCCAGAATATCGAAGAATCGTAGGTGTAAGTGTAAGAAAACCATCTATTCCAATAAAAAAGGAAACCCTCATTCATAACCCTAAACATATAAACCAAAAGAAATTGACCCAGGTATCAAAACGCACACTGTCCATTCCCAATTCAAGTTCCCAAAATTAGTACTCACTCAACCTCAACTTCTTCCCAATCTCCCTCCTCCCACCCCCAACAACCTTCTCCCCCTCCTCCGCGCCCCTCGCCTTAAGAGCCTGCAAAAGCATCCCCGCATCAAAAAACCCATCTGTCAACTCATCAGCCTCAATCCAAACCTCAAGAACCCTCTCAGTAACAGAATACTCACATCCACCCAACCCCTCATCATCACTTTCCTCCTTGACCTCCTTCTCCTCCTCTTTGTCTTCCGCTCCGACCACACTATTACTCTTGATCACCCGGCCGCGACTCTTCAGTCGTGAACCCGCTTTCGGACGATTCGACGACGCTTCCCGGGCACGAGAAGATTTCGGTGAGACGCCCCGACGTTGCGTGGCGCGGAGAATGCGCCGGATTTCGAGGAGATATGATTCCAATGCGTCGACGAAGCGTTTCGTTTGTCGGTGTTTGCTGGATGCGCAGATGCTGATTCCGTCTTCCTTGATGATATATCCTATTCCAAAACCGTCACCTGTCGTTGGACCGAACCCGAAATGTCTTAAACTTGGGTTTCCGCAGTTCGAGGTTGAGAGGATGGTGTTGTTGATTTTGTCCCAGCCTGGATCCGAGAATAGGTGTGGCATGTTGGATTGGTGGTTTCGTGGGGTGGGCGAAGAGTTGTGGCGGGCTCGAGTGGGAATGGGTTGCGCATCTATGTCGTCGGCGCCGCTGAGAATGGAGTTTCTACTTGGACTACCAACTATCGAGGGGTCCTTTTCAGAATCACCTTCGAATGGACTGGAGTATCCGTTGCTACTTAGATCGTTGGAACTTGCTGCTTCTGCTCCATCGTCATCTAGTGCTCTTTGCCAGACACTGAAGAGAGCATATAGATGACGATCACATCCCTGAGCTTTTGCACACTCGCGAGTAATTGTAGAGTGCTTTTGGCAAGCCTTTCTCAGGGCATCTACCTTTTGTTGTGGTGGAACCTCACCCCAGAAAGTTTGCACGAAATCCAAGGACTCTGCTGTCACCGAACGAATGGCTTCGGTCCGCCCATGAAGGTAGACTTTGGTCATGGCTGGTTCGTATGTGCATTCCACCCGACCATATAAGCCATAATAGGCAGCTTGGAAAGCCATTTGAACGAATGCATCCGGCGAGAAACCCATCGAAGTTATAAAGTTCTTTCCATAGTGAGCGAAGTCTAGAGTTTGGAATTCATTCTGTTGAATCAAATCGGCTAGACGGGTTTCAGCAAATCGCAAAGCAATGCCAAGCTCTGGAACCATATCCCACTCCAGCTTGTGCGGCGTTGTACTGACATCCCCAAAGCTTTCGGGATCACGTTTTGATGGATCAGGACTCGTCGATGCCCACAAGCTTGGTGCTTGACCATTAATAGTTCGAGCAAATCGAAGAATGGTGTCTGTGTAAACATCGCTGGCAAACCGGAGAACAGTGTGGCCGTCAACACCAGTGTGCTCAAAATTTATACCTGCGCTACCATTCTTGCAAACGATAATCTGTAATTTGTCGTACCATCGGTTGGTGCAGGTCCCAACTTGAACTCCCTTCTCAATAAGACTGGTCCCGCAAAGCATATTCTGACATAGCTCAGCCCCTGAAGCTGGTTCGGTGTAGTCGAGGCAAAGAATGAACAAAGCAGAGTCTACTATTCCAAGACAATCTGCATTGTTCGAACCCTCATCTCTCGTCATAACATCTCTCAATCCGGACCAGATCTTTCGATTTTCGGTACTGAGAACACCCAAAGCCCCCTTGGCTGCTTCTTGGATCGGCGTTTTTTGAGCATCGTCGACGATGGTTTGAAGATTGAGTGACATATCCTTTTCCGTCATAATAAGATCAGAATTATCATCCAATACATCAAACCAATAAAACTGCCCATGGCAAAGGACCACAATATGCCTTGCGTCAGGATCCTGGCCGATATGACAGCCATTCTCTGTAGGAACTCGAGCTGTACCAAAGAGTCTCGAGTATTGATACATACACAGTGGTGTACCTCTAAAAGAATCCGGAGGTAGCTCCTCCCTCCTTACCGCACGTACGAATGAAAGGGCAGATACGACAAGCGAGGCGGCTCGGGTAACTTGGTTATTTCTAGCAGGGGTAGGGTCGTCTTCGAGGAGGAAGAAGGGATTCAGATTGAGGACGACAGGATTGTCAAAATTGAGATACGAATCGTACCCTAAGACCATTAGTGATTTTCTGGTTCCGATATTGATATTTCCACGTACAAAATTGCTCGATATAACTTGTCTTTCCGGTAGCATACTTTTTGAGCTTTTCCTGCAAATCCGGACCTTCGCTCTTCAGAAACTCGTCGACCGCTTGCCGAGTCTCTGCATGCTCTCGTGTTGACTGTAATGGCTTGAGAGCGGCCAGGTATTTTGTCATGCTGTCATTCAATTCAGGAATGGGCAACTTGGGAAGCTTGTCCTGAGCGGCAAAGGTGATTCCTTGTTTAAAACTTGGTTGGTTGCCGGCCAAAGGGTCTTTTTGATCTTTCGTGTATCCATCACCGACTTCCTTTGCACTTTCGAGTGAACGACCATTTTCCGAGGCCAATTTGGGGTGACCTGGCTCGGCCAGAGATTCATTCAAGGATTTAGGCATTGCAAATATGCGAACTGAGGTGGTAGAGGAAGGCATGATGAATTAGTCTGCTGCCTTCAAGCGTATAGAGGGGAAACAAAAGTGCAAATATTTAAACCGCGCAAAGCTGTACGGTAAAAATAGTGGCAGTCTTGCAGATAATATGACGGCATGCCCACTACAGCGAAGAGTGTACTCGAGTAAATAAGAAATGCTTAGAAACGCATCAAACATCTAAGATCCACCCGCGCACTGCAGCGAGAAGGCTTGGTTATAGCTGCGTACCACTGCGTACCTAGGTACCAAAGAGAGAAACAATTGGTAGTGGGGACAGGACCCCCAAAGCCCCGCATGATCGGATCCGTGTACCAAACGGCCGGGGTGACAGGACGGGTGACAGGAGGGGTGATAGGAGGGGTGACAGGATTGATGACAGGAGTAGGTTTGGGACATCACTGTTTTGACATGACATCGGCCAGAAGGGGCAGGCGCATGAAAAACGAAACGACACTCCACTCGTACACTAGTAAGGGGGGGTAAGGGGGGAGTGCCGAACGCATGTCAACTCTCCGCAGCACCGAATATTGATGACCATATTGAAGGCCATATTGACATTTGGCCGTAAGTCCACACAACGTGACAGTGAGTGTATGGAACATACCTGGGAAAGTTATGGGTAATGTCTGCACAATCTGTCGATATCTTGCTCAGAATCCTCAGAATCCTCACAATCCCCTTGCCCGGGAAATTATTTTCCGGGCAATTGTTTTCCGGATGGATGAGATGACAGATGAGGAGGCAGATGAGGAGGCAGGTTAAGAGGTGATTGCTGCTAGGTAGTATTTCAATGGGGATACGGAGGTTGGGCGAGTGAGTGCAAAGGCACGCCCGAGCAGATTGGGAACAGAGAACCGAAGTTCAGTCAGAACATGTGATAGGACGTCTACCGTCGGTGGGATATTTTGAGATATTTTGAGTCGTTACAGGTACAGCAGAAGCAGCAGCTCCTCTTTAGTTAGCTAGGTCTGGCCAAAACAACTTACGAACAACAGTGGTGATGGTGGTTGTGGTTGTGGTGGTGGTGGTGGTTGTGGTGGTGGTGGTGGTTGTGGTTGTGGTTGTATCGAGGCCCGCTTCCCCGGACAAGAGGATGTATTGTGGTTGTGTGGTTGGGCGACCGCTCTATAGCCGCGAATATGTTCTCGCTTCAAGCGACACGACCTGACGGGCTGGAGGAGCAACGACGCGCTCAGGTAGGTTGACAAGGACTCAAGGAGAAACGGTTGTGCTGGATTCGTTTAGGATGAACCCTAAGCTTCTTGGAACTCTTAACTTCTTCCCTTCTGAGTAATGAGCTCGAGATAACAAGCTTTCTGTCATGGAGCAGGAGGGTTACCTCGGTTGATGTGTTAACCCTAAGCCTGGGCACGACCAGACCTGTGAGACTGTGATGCTATGAACCCTAGGTGCCTAGGTGCCTAAGAAGATCAGTAACGACAGAGCTGTAGGTCGATGAATTGAGGCCGAGAAGATGATTTGGTGGGATTCCGGACGACTGGGGGTAGTATGTCGAATATATAGAATATATGGAATATATAACAATATGAGAGTCCCAGGCCTACCTAAGGCAGATGTCCGGTTCCAACGATAGGACAGACGAGGGGTCACTGGACACAAAGAAGCGGCGTCAGGTGATTACGTCATCTGGCTCTAGCCCTGGAGGTATCGGATGACAATTACCTCTAGGTAGGTACAAGTGGAAGATGTAAGGCTGACGCTAGCAGCAAGAACAAGTACCTATGCCTAGGTAAGAGGAGTCTACTTCGGATACTACTCTATAGGTACATCAGATGAGGGAGGGTTGGCAAGAGCAATGCCTAGCCACGTGCTAGCTAGCTTCCCTTTCCCCGGAATCCCTCAAATGCGGGGGCAGGGCGCCAGGGCAGACGGGTCGGACAATTCGGATCTCGGCTCGGATTTTGTGCGCGGGCGGCCGGTGCGGACCGAGGGATCCCGATTGAGCCTCCCCTGCCTGAGGTCCCTTCCTCCCTTCCTCAAGCTTTCAAGGAACCCAATACTGGTCATGCTACAAACTTTCCCTTTACTTTCGTGAATCATTTAGCCTCTGTTCACTCAGAATAGTAATTAACCCAAAACACCTGCAGGAGTACGTGAAATTATATTCAACTAGTACAGTATAATTCCATGTCATAATCGTTAGGTACAATGCTACCTACCTAACCACACTCATTATTTACAATCATTCCACGCTATGAGGGTATAATAGCCAACCGAGTCTGCTGACTAAACTCAACAGTCTACACATCCAAGAGACCTCCGAACCCGATTCAAACTCCAGAATCCAAGCCAACCAAACCAAATCCTCATTACGCCAGATCCCTGATGCCCCAAGAGAAGTCCCAGCATTAAGCTTGTTTGTTTATGCGAAAAACCCAATACAATTCCCTGCGCTCAGTATAATTGTAAACTAAACCATGAGAATGGTGAACATTGCGACCATGAAAGTCACGAGTGGAAGGGAACTTGATGACATGACTGCGCCGCTGGTGGTGGTTGTCATTGGGACATTGGTATCGGTACCATTCTCGTTATTGAGATTGTTAGGATTGGTCTTTGGCGTGGTGGGATTGGTGTCAGAAGTATCGGTACCATTCTCATGAACATCGGTATGATAAGGATCATTGGTAGTTTTGGGTGACGTGGGGTTGGTTTTGGTATTAGTGTCATCATAACTTGGTGATGTAGTGTTGGTATTGGTATCATCATAACTTGGTGATGTGGTGTTGGTATTGGTGTCATCATAACTTGGTGATGTGGTGTTGGTATCAGTTGGTGGATTCAACTCGGGATCTCCTGATTTTGTAAGTGCTTCGTTCATAGTCTGTTTCGATGGAACACCGATTTTGGCTTTGATCTGTGGCGTACCCTCATAACATCCGTTGATCAATTGCATTGTTTTTGGACAGTTGGTGCAGGTCGCTGTCCAGTATAATGAGTTGTCCTCCATGCGCACTTGTGTGGCTTGGCTTCCACCGTCGCATCCTGATCGTTCGCAGATGACATTCTTCATGTCGAAGTCTTCATTTTGTAATACTCCTTCTTTGCAGAATACAGGGGTGTCTGCTCTGCGTAGGAGTTGTGAGGTAGGAGTTGCTGTGGCGGTATGGGTGAGGGTGGTGAAGACCGCGAAAGTGAAAGGGAGGATGAGTTGCATCTTGAGTGAGATATGGAAAAGATTTCTCGGAAAAGGATGAGAGATTGGTATTGTAGAAAACGGAGATCTGGGAGAGTAAGAACAAATGTTTGTCAAGATACTCAAGTTGAGATGCCTCAAGAAGGTGGGTAATCCGCCATCATATATAGATCTGTAAGTCTATTGATTGCACGAACAACACGAATTGAGCAATGACGTGTCACTGAAATAACCTGCCATAATTAGTTAACAAAGCAAATACGAGAATCTATGATTATGAGTTGTTGACGTGGTCCAGTACTATCAAGTTAACCGAAAATCTCGCAATAGCTGTCACGATACCGGTAGTCGGTTTTAAATTGATAGGTATGCAAACATTCTTTCAATGCAAACATGTTGCTCGGATTCAGTGACCCTCCGCTATTCCGCATGATGAACTGTGAGATTTATTTCCGGTGGAACCGTCAATCTGTAACTACGCGGGTGCACCGCCTCGCCAAGTAAATTAACGACGAACGACACTCTTAGTATCGCTACCGGTATGTGTATGTGTACAACCCATCTTCAGGCCGGAGATATATACCAATAAATAACATGGCGAAGTTAACACGCAAACTAGTGTGGCAGAGTTGTCGAGCGACTGTTTCATTCTCGCACATGAGTATTTCTATTGCCGTCTCCAGAATCCAAGGTATAGACAAAGGTAGGGCGAATCTTGTAAGAACTTTATTGGTCATCTAATTCTGGAGTTAACAAGGGCTTACATTACTAGAATTCGCTTCCAAGTCACACCATCCCCTTGGTCGCAAATTGGATTGGGAGAGTAGTACTGTACAGTACATCTTCACGGACCGAAGCGGCTCAGCCCTATCTACAACTCTGTCCATCTAGACCGCCTATGCAACACGTGGAAGTATAATGGTAGACTCAAAATAATGGTCCGTAGAGTACGCACTTAGGCGGACCCCACCAACGTGTCACTTCAAACAGAGTATAGCACGGATGAAAGCAAAAGCGGACCCCGCGAGTACGAAAGTTGATATATCACGGGTAACAAAAGAAATGACCTCTAATGCATGAAGGCTAAGTGAAAAGAATGGTATTCAGGAATAGTACACAAGTCACAATCCGAATTTCGAAATCTATGTGATGTCGGGGCGGAGCAATGAGGTGTCCTGACACATTACGTATATCCCAATTGGGAGTATCAACAATCGAGTTTAGGGGTTCCGAACACGTCACTGCGTTGTTAATTAGTTAATTTGCAAAGTTTGCTTGTCAAATCCAAGCTTCCGAGTCAAGACTGATCTCCAAATTTTACCTATATTACATACTTTCCGAAAATATCGGTATTCGCAAGCTCGGAATCTCGCATTCGCTATTTGTCCACCTGATTATTATGACGTCGGTTATATTCGCAAAATTCGGACACGCTAATCTCGTAAACAGAAGTGGACATATAAAGTCATGGAAACGGGAGGATATATATCCCGGTGATGAATGTTTCAACTTGCCAAGGTCTGTCACTTCGGGCGGATATCTCTAAATCGGACGTAGATTTATGGGACAGGTGAAATTGTTTCCTCCCGAAGTCGTATCTTAGCTTCTGGGGACAGCGGGTCCGAGAACGCTAAGAATCAACTAATACTCCTCCCTCGCTTACATCTTTCTCAACTTAACAACGAGATATCTAAATCTGTACCTTTTCAAGCAAAGAAATAGATCTGATGAGATTTGTGATTTTGCGTTTTAAAACACGACTCTATTTAGAGCGCTGCCGGCGAAAATCTGTGGAGCCTTTTGAGAAGAGATATCCTTCACAATCGTGGTTACTTTACTCCAACAGTGAATGCGATCTAAAGTGATCGCAGTCAAGCATAAGCATATATTTGAAAGACGAAACTAAGATTATGTTTTGAAAAACAAAATATCACTTAGTTGTAACATCAAAACGGTGAACAGCTAAGAGACCTTGTCGCGCAGAATAGATGTTAGAAAGGTTTAGAATGCCTAGATTCGAGTCTCTGGGTGGCTAGTTTCGCTAAAAGTAGAGGATGAATTGTACTCTGAACTTGTGGTGTGTGCCTCCTAGTTCTCCACTATCTTTATCTACGTTTCGACTTTCTAGCTTTGCGATCTCCTGATTGAGCGATGTTTACCATAAATAAGCCTTTCTTTGAGCTTGTCTAAGCGACGTCGCAATGAATGAATGAATGAATGTCCTTTTACGCCGTAGGGGTCTGTAACTATCTGGGGGGTATAAGTATAGCCTAGACCTCCCGAGTAGTGAGCGATACAAGATTCTTGTTCTGTCACAACGCGAAATTGAATCACGTGTTGTCATGTGACCAACCACCCTTTCCCCTTTAAGCGGACTTTTCACTCGCCTAATAGACGGTCTAAGGGGAATTTTCACCTACCATTCTAAATCTAAATTGACGCTAGATCTAAGCCCTTTTTTCTCTTGATCAGATCGGTAGCAAATGACTATCTATTACAGATTCTTAACGGACATTGATTTTATTGCGACTACTAGTACTACGAATATGAGACAATTACCAGTAGAAAGAGGGATTAGAAAGATTGATTCAGTCGTTCAGTTTTGTGGTTTATGTTCCAGAGTTACTTCAGATTGCGCACCACATGTTCAATTGCATCGTGGTTCATGCAATTACGAGACATCTCTACCATTAAGGTTTATCAGTCTTCGTTCAGCCCTTTGTGCTTACTCCTCCGAGCCTCCAAGAGTGTCTATCACATCTTCGCTAATTTCCAAATCTAAAGTTCTTTCCAAGTATTCAACAATAGATAAAGTGTATGATACTATATCTTTTATCGATTTCACCAGCGCAAGCAATAGACAAGAACAACAGAATACAACGTACCGTTCTACTGTTGAGCGGTTACTAACCAAGTGTTTCAAGAGCTTGTTTTTCCTTCCCTAGATCATGTTTATACATTTTTTCTAGCAAGAGCTTCCCCCATGTTGCAATTCGTCCTTTCGCGTCAAGTGACGGATAATGAGTTTGAAGTGTATCTGGTTCATTGTGCCAGCGTATACGAGGAATACGTCTAACATGCGTATTAGACAGCTTTTTGATTATATATACGCAAAATCGGTTTGATATTGTGTATGTATATAAAGTACAAAATAATAAGGCAAAATGAGGCTATTCCTCGTAGGGAAGTTAATTTACAGGTAAATAAAATAAATTAGAAATGATTAGTAAATTAGGCGTTTAGATAAAAACAAATTATCTATAATTTACATACGTCACGTAATGACGGAAGCGGAATATGCTGATAATCTGGGCGGCGCTATACCAAATTCGATAACAATCCTGCTTTTCTCGACTTCTCTAAGTGTTGGTATAACTTGGAAGGGATAATAGTAAGGGCATATCGGGTGCCAAAAGGGTGAACAACAAGCATACAAAATGGTATGCTAAATAATCGTTGATGTTGTGTCTACTACGTGGAATCCAGGCTATATATATAGCCTGGATATCACGTGAGTAAACACGTGAATATATCGCAACACTAAGTGCCCTGAGTAAAGACTTGTTAAACTCGAGCGAGCTCTTATATAAATAAAAGAGGAAGAGGAGGACGACGACGACGAGGAGGAAGAGATTGACGAAATGAGTGACGACGAGGATGTTAAGAAAACTTAACTACACTAATAATTCGATGAATAAAGTACCCTCTATATACAATTTTAGTAGTTTTTCCCGTGAAATTAGCCCCTACTTTTGCCCTTGCTAAAATACTAAAGAACTATGCCAAGATCTAAATTTTAGAGGCCAAATCTTAATTTACGCTAATTTAGATGTTTTTAAATTATTTATAATTCATGTAAATTTACACTTAATAACCTTAGAGGGAAGATAGTCGCGATCTTTTCTTATTCTCGCTAAAGCGGGAGCGCTAGTACAGAAGCCTTACCTAATAGAGCTAGAATCACGGGAACACTCATATCTTCTTTCTGAGCCTCCCTTAGAGCCAATTAAGTCCTAGCCTTCTTTCTTTTTACCTATACACGATGATAAAATAGCGACCTAGAACAGCGACAGGAATAAGGGAAATAGTAGGTAGTTAAGTAGTTGCGATAGTAAGCTGTAGGCGCAAGTGCTAGGCATGGAAAGTAGGGTGGCTCGGTGGCTCGGTGGCTAGGTATCTGACCGAGAAGCACCCTAGAGAAGAAGACAATTGGAAGTTAATACTTATATAGTAGGTCGGTAAACAGCACTAGCGACGCGTCCCCCAACGCTCAACAATCTTCACATTCACTACCCCCAATACCCCCAATACCCCCAATACCCTCACCACACCAAAACACTACAACACGTCTATCTATCTACCTAAAAGTAAAATACTAAAAAAAGAATACTTTAGTAAAAGTCAAACTAGCAAAACTCTAGCATGGCGCTTTGGGGCTAGAGAAATCCACCTTCGTAGGTGGTGGATTTTTTCCGATTGAGGGAACAGCTCCGTGTGCTTGTCGCATATGGGATAAAATCACATTACACACTCGTGCTGACCTGACCAGGCGTATAGTATCAGGTTTTCGAACAGCAAAGGTGGTAATTGAGGTTATCTAGAGAATTTTAGAATTGGGATTTGTGCGCTTTGTAGGTCAGGTGAGGGAGACCTTGAGATCGTAGAGTGAATAAGTTGCGTTGAGGATTAAAGGAATCGATTAAAAGGTACTCATGCACGTATAATATTATACGCACATAACTACGTGACCCACCCACACACCCACACCATCCCCACCTAAATAGCCTGCTTACATAATACACGTACAAGGACTTGACCAAATACTGTACCAAAAATTAATCTCTGTCTCCTACATCACACGTAACTAATAGGGCTTATGTTAGTAATAGTAAGTAAAAATAAATATTCTAGACAAATTTCGTCTAGATAATATTTTAAAACTAGAAATGCTATATATAACTATAAGTCTAAAATTGATCTAGTTTTATTATAAGTTACGTGGTACGTAGTACGTAGAGAATTCCAATGTTCTTTGGTGAAATATTTGGCTAAGTCCATAAACGGGTATTATATAAGCAGGCTTTTTGTACTAGGTACTAAGGTCCTAGCGTAAGGGATTGTAGGGTGTGTGGGTAGGTTTCGTAGTTGCGCGCACAACTTTATACGTGCATGAGTACCTTTTAATAATTCCGGATTAATTCATGTGCCTTGAGGAGTGGTAGCAATATACAATCAAGTCCGTTCCGTAACCGTTACAATTTTCTACCGTTATCTATTCCCACCTGTCACGGGAGAACGACGTATACACAGAGGTTCAAGAATGTATTCAATAAGCTCGATAAAGGACAGAGAAGAAGTCTCGTCGGGCTCCACGGTAAAATGAGGAATATTATGCGTGCATGAGTACCGTTTAATCGATTCCTAAAATGAGGGGAGGTCCTCTTAGCAAAGCTTATTAAGCACTGGCACAGCCAGTGCTCTACCCAGGGGCTAACCCCTTACACCACCGCTAATTTGGCAACAGTTTAAAGGTTATATCTGTCAATCTACCACTGGAATGTTTCCACTAATAATCCATGGTATAAAGAATATGGGCGTGACGCTAAGTTAGAGTCCCTGGCGGGAAAACGGAAGCACGACTTTTCACATGTAACTCTAGCACCTACATCAATCACCTCACCTCACTTCTGGAGAAAACACGTTATGGAGTTACAAAAGATTCTTATTGCTATGTTGTCTCTGTGCGATTATCATTTCTCGCTCCTGCCCTCACTGAAGTAGTAGTTTAAGGAAAGTCGTGCGTTTTGACTTTTAGTGTTGTTACACCGAATGACTATTTGCCTTTTATTAGTATATCGGCGTCAATTCTTCAAGTGTACGTTGACTAACCTTCTACACATCAGTAATAGATAGATTGCTTTATTGGCAAGTCTTCCCAACACCTCCGACTTCTGCATGGGTGGGTTTACAAGATAAACCACTGCAACATCCACGATCACCAGTGCCACCACAATTGGCTATATTCACAGTCAGTAGTTGATACGGGTAAGTTTAGCGTAGAGGTGACGAACCTCCGGCCGTCGCGCAGTTTTGAGCCGCCGCGAAAGTAGCGAAGATGAAGGTAAGAATGATTGAAAGTTGCATATTTGCGAAATTTGGAAGAGATAGGCAATTGAGATATATAGATTGTTGGATACTGTTGTGATTGTTGTTCTCACAGATGCTATGGGAATAGGAGGCAGTATATATACTTCGTGCCAAGCCTAACAGATGTAAGCTTCCTTCGGAGGGCGAGTTCGGTGGAGTACAGGATGAAACGCCTTGTAAAACTTACATTTATTATTACTCGGGCTAACTGATATTGTGGATATTATTGCGGACAGATTGTGGATATAGACCGACTAGGATGTCTTGTAACGGGATCTTGCGATGATCGACGGAGTACTCCGTACAAGACGTATCAAGATCGTGGTTGTAAAGAGGGTGTACAGCTTAGAGTCGCACCCTACATTTCGGCGCTGATTTTTGCGAAATCAGTGAATGAAAAACACAGATTTCGATATGATAGACTTTCGTACATATGATCTATGTGACAACCCTCTTGCAAGTGATTCTTTACAAGTAACATGCTCTGGCTCCCAATGTACGGATTGATCCGCATCCGTATATAAGGAGTCTCTAGCTAGGTATTTAGCTCGTGCTAGACGGATTTGCCCATGACTTTCAGGAGAGCTATCGGCGTTAAGTTTTAAGAAAACCCGTAAAACTCTAGACAGAGATCTAGAAGGGACTTTACGAGTTAAATACCCTGATCGCAGGGAACAACGCGACTACGCCGACTTTTCCCCTACCAAACCCACTTTCGTACCTAGTATAGCCCTGTCTAGGTACTTAGCTCGTGCTAGACAGATTTGTCTATGACTTTTAGGAGAGCTATTGGCTTTAAGTTTTAAGAAAACCCGTAAAACTCTAGACAGAGATCTAGAAGGGACTTTACGAGTTAAATACCCTAATCGTAGGGAACAACGCGACTACTACTATAGCGATTAAGCCTAGACCCCGCAGTGACTTAAAACGCCGTCCTAGCGCTTACATTTCATAACCCTATACCTCTGTAATAGTTTAATTAAAATCGATATTAAATATTTAACTTTATATATTAGTTGTCTAATTGTAAAAGTAATTAAATCAAGCCTTATATATTTTTTATTAAAATATTTTTAAGGTTGTAATAGAGCTAGGCACGATATTATCGATATAATATCGGGGGTCGACGATAATATATTGTATCGGAAATATTTTACCGATAATATATTAGATTCTTAGCGATTATCGATATAATACTAGTTGTTATAATACGTAACCTAGAAAAACTATAAATCTAACTCTAGACCAATTATATTACTTTATTCTATAAGGCTCTTTTAACTTTAACTACTAATAGTACTAAGTGACTATAAATAACACTACTACTACTATATTACTACTACTGTATTAATTGGTTTACAAGAGTACATCTATGGATAAGATAACATTTCATATAAGATAAGGTTCTAATTGTTCAAAAAACTATTATCTTATAAGATTAACCAATTAGAGGCCTAGGAGCTCGTTTCGATATATTTATATCACTCTTCGACTACTTATTACAATACTACCATATACTCTAAAAGACTTACAATTATAGGACTAGGTACGTAAAAGTATACCTTAAAGATATCACCTAAAAAAGTTGTATATAAATTTTGAAAAGATTGAAGCTACCGGTATTCCCACTTGTAACCCCGTATATTTACCCCGCAATCTATTAACTTATTTACTCATATCTATATCTATGTGATCTTCTTCGTCAAAATCTAGTGAGAATTCGTCGTCGTCGTTACTATCGAATATATCCTCTGTATTATCGCTACTATTAGTGGTAATACCTGCCTCGTCTTCTTTAAAATCTACATTTTTATGACTTGCCCCCTACAACCACCCTATAGCCACTATTTAGAATGATTTCAAGACCTATTCCTTGTCTTATTCTCTATACAAAAATTTACTTAATCTTAGACGTGGAATAGGCCTGAACGACTAGATAGGTTAGACGTGGTTAGGAGTGAAACATAGGATAACGAGGTTGGTTAACCTAGCCATCCCAAAAAAAGTGGGGCAAATTATACTGTAAGATATTACTTTTTTTATAAGATAAGGTTCATTTTAGCCTTAAAACTAACTTTTTATTTATAAGATGGTATCTTGTAAACCAATTACTACGGTATTACTACTAAAGTTATAAATTTAACTAAAATACTACTACTTAATTCTAAACCTAGTCTCTGTCGTAGACTCTAAACTTAGTACAATAGTTACGTGGGAAAGTACCTAGATTAGGTATTAATTAGTTGTTCTCTTTATAATTATCCTTTATATAAAAGTCTTTATTAATTTTATTACTTAATAGTCACGTTTTTACTTTAAATACTACTTAAAATCCACCGAAAACTACCTAAGCTAACTGTCGTTATAGTATTCGAGTGAATATCGAGTATATTCACTCGGGGGGGCAGATCACCTAACTAGGCTAGTCCTACAAGGACCACCTAGTCCTACCTATACTATTCTAGCACTACTTCTACACCTTTAACTCGGTGTATAACATTATAAGTAGATAGTTAAATACTAAGGTATTAACTATTACTTATATCGCACCTCTTATCTTAGACGAGATAAACCGACACTAACCTAAAAAATATACTAACTTTAGGTATAATATCTAATATTAATCGGATATTGTTATATTTCCTACGATAAAAATTGTATTAGATTGAAAGATACCGGGGCGATATATCGCGATAAATATCGCGATAAAAGAATATATATTATATTAGTACCTAGGTCTAGGTAGTAATATCGAAGAAGTTCCTATAATAAATAAGTATAAACACTATGAATACTTATATAACACACCTCGCTATTTATTCTTAAAATAATAAGCTAGGCCTAAAAATAACGTCTAAAACTAGGTTCGAAAATCTTTAGTATTATATATAAAATTGAAATTCAAGCGAGTTATTGTAACGAATACTCAATCGGGCTAACTAAACTTGGCTGGGTGTTCGCTGGTTGGTATGCTAGGATAAGAAGAAGACTGTCGGGTTGTTCACTTGGAAGTGAACTCGTTACTTGTATCAAAGATGTCA
>UNPR01000386.1:0-19419 GCA_900536425.1 Hymenoscyphus linearis | reverse complement strand
TTCTTTTCTTTTCTTTTCTTTTCTTTTCTTTTCTTTTCTTTTCTTTTCTTTTCTTTTCTTTTCTTTTCTTTTCTTTTCTTTTCTTTTCTTTTCTTTTCTTTTCTTTTCTTTTCTTTTCTTTTCTTTTTTTAGGGTTTTGATTTGGTGATTTGGGTTTACGTTTAGATTTTAAAGCCAAGGGGACTGACTTTTAGAGGATTGAATTTGGGCTTGGGCTTGGGCTTTTGGCACGGAGAAAGGAACATCTAGTCTAACGCATTATACCTACCGTACTTCGTTTTGGTTTTATGGTTTTGTATCTACTACCACGTTATTCAGTATACTGTATTGGAGATACCTACAGTAACAGGGGATTCCGAACCAGGCGCTCTTTAGAGAATAGATTCGTAAATCCATTTTGTTGTTACACTTAAGAACATTCCTTTTATATCTCACTCTCCCCCTTCTTAAATCAACAAATCAACAATTCAAAAAAACCAGTCATGTCTTTACTTCCCTCCCAACATTGAAGAAGATCTAATCTTACTCACCCAACCAGAACGTATCTGATTAAGCCAGTAAACCAGTGGTTAAGAGGGAGAGATTCACTCACCACTACCTACTCTTACCAAAGTGCAAAGTGCCGTCCCTTACAATATTGACCTACTTTCTAGAGGACCAGATCAGGTAAGAATTATAGCACAAGGCCTACTTCAATGAGAGGAATCCCGTTCTTCCCGAAATGATCCCATTTTGATTACCAGACCAATGGATGTTACCTAACGTGCTAAACTGAAAAAAGGGAATGAAGAAATCAAAAAGACCAAAAAGCTAAAATACATCTCACCCCTTCCAATTTTGCTTACCTAGGTACACACGCTCAAGGGGTCTGCATAGACAAGAGCAAAGGAGCCAGACCCTGAAAATAACCGAGTACCAACCAGCCATGCAAATTCGTCCATCGTTTCCCTCCAATTTCCAATCGAACCCAACGACAATAATGCAAAAGGGTCATGAAAAAAAACCATAAATCCCCCCAACCTCAAGTCTCAGTCTCAACATCCGGTTGCCTACCATTCAGACTTCCCTTCTTCAACGTCCGCCTCACCGCAAACTTCGCCTCATTCTTAGCAAACTGCAGATTTCTCATCGGCTTCCACTGCATAAGACCCCTCTGCTTACGGTGAAGTCCCTTCTTCTTCTCGTTGTATCCCTGAACCTGTTTGATCGGGTTATTAGAATGTCCCGCCTTGCCATTCGCATCATCTCCCTGATCAGGCTCCGCAGCCGCAGTAGAAGCATCTTGAACACCAAGATCACTACTCGAACTTGAGGAATCCGAGTTATAATCCTCATCATCCTCATCCTCATCTGCAGACATATTTTGGTTTAGAGTTGTCCCCTTTTCACCTCTTCCTGCTGTGCTGGAAGGGGAGTTAGCTTGGGGATGTCTGTAAGAGCCACCACGCTGTGCATACTCCGCTGGATCTTTCCCAAAGGCCCCGCTCCAATCTGTTCCGTCTTTCGACAGCCACTTCTTCTTCTCCCCTTCATCGGCTTGAGCGAGAACATCACGACCCTGAGTAAGGGACTGATCATGGAGTTGTTGCACAGCAGGAGGGAGCTCTTTAGTGACGATGGTTTCACGAACGCCTTCAGAGCTGCATGCCTCCCACGTTTCATGAGTCTCGCGAGAATCGTTGTCGGAGACAAATTTATAGTGGTCTGCATCGGTTCCTGCCTTGAATCGACCCCGGAACTGAAGACGGCCAATTTCCTCAATTTTGAGGTCGGGAATGTCGCGGAAATTCTCTTCGGTAATGTAATTCTGTGTTAACCGCATACCTTTATCTGTCTTCCAGATCGGGATGTTGATGTCCTCTTCCTTGTTGTCTTCGAGATGGTGCAACCAGACAACAGCATACGCCTCAGCGTTACGCTTACCAGCTGTATGAAACTCAAATACAATAGGTGATCGATATCGATACTTTACTGGAAGACGAACAAGGGGGTTTCCATCCTTGAAAACGTCCCAAAGAACACCATCTCCCTCGTCTGTTTTATTGCAATGAGCACGTCCAATCTTACCAGAACTACCACCAGTTCTCATCTTGATCTTAGCGTTTTGGCTATAGCCGGTCGCAAGAATTTTGTCGGAGGTAAACTCGAAAGTCCCCACATCCCATCCCAGTTGTGTTGGCGGTAGACGAGTTTCCACGCTTCTGAACAGGAGAGAAATTCTAATACGGCCGAATCCAATACCTCCATCAAGGGGATACCATCTAGTTACCTGCGAACTGGTCTGTAAAATGTCGGAAAGCTTCAAAGGAACAACACCGAGGATTGGGTCATGCTGTCTCATACGCTGATCTCGAACTGTGATAGTCACAATTCCAGAGCGCCAATCTCGCATGAATCTTTCTGTACCAGCATTGAAGATGGGTTTGCTGCTGACGACCTTTGCTCGTGTTCGATAGACCTATGACCAACTTAGCAATAATACACATGTAATAGATGGCTAAGCAGTCTTACCAATTCGTCGTTAAATAAGATAGTACAATAACTGCTGGGCAGCTTTTTATTCTCCTCTTCCTTATTTTCTCCACTTTCATGAGCAGGCTCAAATTCTCTACCCTTGCGCTTACCCTCACTACCTTTGATATTTTGGAGTTCAAGATTGACGATTTGATGGACGATAACGCTGCAAACTCCACTAGGCCATAAAGGATCCGGAGGTGTGTGTACAACAGCATCCTCCTCTGCATTATCAAGTGTTCCCTTGTCGTCCTGAAGTTCCGGTTTGTCCTGAAGCTGGTCTGGCAAATTGACATCTTTGCCGTGCGTTCTGAGGGCTGGTCTGAACTGTGGCTTTCCGAAGAAACCAACTTCCCAATGGAGCTCACCGGGCATAGAACTATCTGCATCCATGCCTCGAAGCTTCGAGAGTTGAGGATACATCTTACCTGGATGCTGAATCATCTTCTGCATCGACAATTCTACCTTCCCTACGACATCATCCGAGGTCGAACGATCGGAGTCCCATAATTCCATTGAAAGTTGCTCATCGGCCTTAATCAGATCAGGCGTGACCAAAAGTGCACACGTTTCTTCCCACACAGGATTGAGATCGTCTTGAATAACCCGTGTACAATACATTGGTTTCCCATATTTCGAGAAACTGACTGTAATGTATGGATCACTTCCACCTCCATCGCTCCCACGAGCGTCTTGCTTACTGAGACCTGTAGCTTTGTGAATTCGGATCCAGAGTACACCGAGAGCTTCAACATCCTTTTGTACATCGTCACCTTGTAGCATTTTACCCATGTCAAGGGTCATAGACTTTGGTGCAACATACTCATTTGCAGCCGCTCCTATCGCATAATTCACAAAGTTTGAAATGAGAGGGAGGTTGAGGATATTGATTCCAGTTTCGAGCATTGGAATACATCCGGCTTGAACTTTTGGTAGGCCCATCAGAGTGAATGTGAGAGCTTTCAGAAACGGCGGCTCTGGTGACATCTGTAAACGAATTCTTACGGTTCCGACGAGTCCTTGAAGCCTAAGATATTTCGGTTAGTAGCCCGGATGATTAAGAACAATATTGAAAGATTATGGCTGAAGAGTAGCTTGCTGCCACTTTTGATGCCCACCACAAGAGCGTTCAAGGGGTACTCACTCGACGAATATTGGTAGAGGAACACCAAAAAGTCCCTTGATTCCCAAGTAGAAGACAAGCTGCATATGCATGTTCTTCGCTTTAGCCGAGGCACCACTACCTGATGGTTGAGCATGATAGGCAAACGAGCATTCAAGGTTGTAGTAGTCCCCGCCCTCCTCGTCTGCTGCCAATTCTTGGGGATCCTTCGTTTTCTCGTTTTGTTTATGAATATCGTCTTTCATTTCCTTGACATGGCCGTCTGGGAGTGCACGCAAGCTAAGTATCCGGATTGGGTTATTGCCTTGGTTGATTTCGGCAACACGAACATTTTCAATGACTCCTGGAACTGAAGCTTGCATAACATCCTCAAGCGTATCTGCGACCGAAGCAAACATGTCTGGGTCGATGAGTCCCCACATGACACCTAGAAGTGTATTCATCCATTCGACTGATTCCGGGATCAAATTTGCAGTAGCCTTCAAATGTTAGCAATTCAATACTTTCATTTACTCGGACTCGAGATTCTCACAGTTTGGCCACGCTCTTTCTCGCTTGACCATTCAACATCCCGGCCTTTTCGTACCAGTTCTTTCATCCACAGATATATTCCCGAGGAAATGCACATTCCTAGAGGTATTAATCCATATAGTGCACCCCCAAACATCCTCCCTATTACAACAATTGATATCAAGACCCCACCACATAATACATATGTACTCTTCTCTAGAGACTCGTACATAGGCTCATAGCTTACGGAGGGTGTAGGGTGGAAGAGGATGTTCGTTTTCTCGCCATGAATGGGTACGTCACTTGTACTGTTCGGTTCAACGGGGTCTGGTGGAGCGGTGATGTCTTGATTATGGCTATATTCAGCACCCGATTGATCGGATGTTGTTTTGACTGGCGTCTCTTTGCCGACGTTGGCATTTGGTACTGAAAGCTAAGACGTGGCAAGTTAGTAGGTTTTACTATTGAATATGAGGACTTAATTGATGTTACCTGGGGATTCTCGACTGCCTTCATGAAATCGGCATTGACATCTTCAATTTGGACTTGCCGACCAGTTGTTGGGTCAGTAACCATCTTTCGTGAGCCTTCAACTCCGGTCGGTTGGCCATTTTTGTGATCTTGAACATCGCCGGATGGAACCTGGTTCGGCTTTGCTTGTTGGTTGATCTTTGCATCTCGCTCTTTCTTTTCCTTGTCCAGATTCTCCACAAATTTTTGGATATTCGGAATTGGATTTTTCCCGGAATAATGACCACCAGGGGCCGTCTTATTCTGAGTGGACATGGTTTCAGTACTAGTGTGGCAGGTTGCGAGATTGGAGGATTCGGAACAGTAAGCCGCGTCTAGAGGTTCTCTGAAGGTTTATGTCGACATCAGTTAGCTCTAGCGGTTCCTTTCAGGAGTGACACTTTCACTGGCGTTGGAACTGGTACCCTTCAGTCAAAATCGGGTCCACGGGTAGTAGGCGCTAGAAAGGTCAAGAGCAATGTAATGGAAGAAACTCAATGGTACAGCAGTAGTAGTGGAACCTTGAAAGAGTAGAAGATAAAGAGAACGAGACTGGGAGGAGGAAACGAGGAAACGAGGAAAAGAGATCACTTAGTTAGTTAGAAGCTCTACCTCGTACCATACATCAGCATTCCTTGTTTGCTGTGAGTTGCCATACTCGTGGTACCATTGGCAGTAGCTATGCACTAATCATGATGCAGGTGGCGGGGGTAGCTCCTCCTAGCTCTCATCCATCCCGTCGATGACGTAGGTAGAAGAACCGCCATCCAATATTGAGGCCTTCTCGCCTTCTCAGGTTCCAGATTGGGACCATTCACTACCTAGGTAGTACATGACTTTTGGATCATGAATATTGTAGAGATGACTAGAATTGAAAACATTATTCCTTGAGAAGTCTTTTTGATACCATTTCTTTACCATCCTCCATCTTATATTGTCGTTTCATAGGCAATCAATTAACCTTACACGTGACCTGATACGTACTTCTAGAGGTCCAGTCGTACTATTGATGCGAGGTCTTGGATCCCCGGAGCCTCTTCCGGAACCTTGAAAATCCACAATTAAATCCTGTACTCGTACAGGAGTTTGCTCGAGAGATGGTTGGGGTCCATTAATTTGTTTGATCCCGGTTCTGTTTCTTCTTCGAAACCGAGTCTTCTGATACAAGCGAGGAAGTTTATTATAGAGGCTTGCTGTACTCTGTGAGTGATTGTCTATTGATTAGTAGCACAGTCCAGACGGCCGAAGAAAGTCAATGAGTCAAGCCATGTGTAGGTAGAGACCGAAAGAGTTCGAGTTGTAGGTCTTTGATTCCCATAAGAGATCAATAATCTATATATAATTTATCTATAATTCATTTATAATGGTTTGAGGTAGTGCATGTGAATCAAGACCCGAGAAAGCCGAGCCTTTTTCTTTGCCTTGCCTCGCCGCCTCGCCTCGTGCTTCGCAACGTGGGTGCGGATGAGGGTGAGCCCAAAGCCGCCAAGAAGAACCCCACCAACCATGTGTTCAACACCCTTTTGACCCAGGTAGAGGTAACAAAATCGCAAAAGCTTACCTGCCCTCAGAGGCTCACTTCAGAGGTTCTCGGGTACTGGTACCAGTCCAGTACAGCTGTCAGGCCCAGACCCATCCTTGCTGTTTTCACCCTGCGTCATTCACCCTCGTTCCCCGTGTGGTCCGCTGTTAGGCCTCCTGTCCTCTCCGCTACATTCGGTATTTGCCCAGGTGCCTACCAAAGTACTCACTCTAAACCCCCGAAACCCCCTCACTCACCCCTCTACCTCTACCTACTATACAAACGCCCATCTGTACCATCCACACGGCTATACAGCCTCGCCATTTTTACCCATCGCCATCATAGAAACGCATACTTATCTCACTTAGGATCATAAAGGACAGAGCACCACCGGCGAAAATGGTTAGCTTGGGTCATTCCCATCGCCGGGCTTCCGCTGCCAGTGAGTCAAAGCCAAAGCCATATCTTATCTCTAACACCACCACCTCGCGCATAGCTACAGAAATTGATTCTACCGGTTATCAGTTGCTAATGTTCATTTCCCCCTAGGCAACCGATCCAACCGGTCCTCGGTTGACGAGGTACGATCGGATGGCGGTGCAGAGGACGAAGTCGTAGAACAGGATCAAGGAAATGGTGAGAGCTGCTGGAAGAACGGATGGGAAGAAACAAATTGGCTGATGAGGGCGCAGTTCTTTCACATATCATCGGGCAGTTGCGCCCTGGTGCGGATTTGAGTCGAGTGGTGCTACCGACATTCATATTGGAGCCTAGGAGCATGTTGGAAAGAATCACAAAGTGGGTGGTCATCTCGGGATAGCTGGGGAAAGGATATCCAGAGGTCAACCCTGCTGACGCTCCATAGCTTCATGGCACATCCAGAAACGCTTTTGTTAATGCCACAGATTGAGGATCCGGTCGAGAGATTTGTATCGGTGGTCAAGTTCTATCTGAGTGGATGGCATATTAAGCCCCCGTGAGAACTCATTTCTCATGTTGATACCCGGAAAATAACTAACTTATTTGGGCAGAGGGGTAAAGAAACCATTAAATCCGATCCTGGGAGAAACGTACACTTGTTACTGGAACTTCGCAGATGGCAACAAAGGCTACTATATCTCCGAACAAACCTCTCACCATCCTCCAAAATCAAGCTACTTCTACATGGCCCCTCAGCACCATATTCGAATCGATGGTTGCCTTAAACCGCGAAGTAAATTTCTGGGAAATTCGGCAGCTAGTTTGATGGAAGGCCTTGCTATCCTGCGATTTTTGAACCGAGGCCATGGACCAAAGGGGGAGAGTTATCATATCTCTCAACCAAATATGTATGCTCGCGGCATATTGTTCGGGAAGATGAAATATGAGCTTGGTGATCACAGTTTTGTGCGATGCCCCGAGCTGGGGTTATCGGCAGATGTAGAATTCAAGACAAAAGGTTATTTCGGCGGGACCTACAATGCTATTGGGGGTACAATAAAGAATGACCACACAGGGGAAGTACTTTATGAACTTTCTGGGATGTGGACAGGTGAGATGTTCATCAAGGACTTGAAGGTACGGGATGACGGCAAACTTCTCATTCATAGTGTACTAATTGTATTTTCAGACGGGCAAAAAGGACTTACTGTTTGACGCCACGAAATCGAGACATACACCACCATTGACTCGGCCTCTTGAGGAACAGGATGGACGGGAGTCGCAAAAGCTCTGGTACAAGACAGCTCAGGCTGTAAAGAAACAGGATCATATAGTGGCGACCGATGAGAAGACAAAAATCGAAGACATGCAGAGAGATGAAGCTGCTAAGAGAGCAGAAGAAGGTGTGGATTGGCATCCAAGATTGTTCCGGCGGGTCAAGGGTGGTCCAGGCGGTCCAGAGGAAGGCGAGGAAGACTTGGACTGGATCTTAAGTGCCAATATGTAAGTTTCGAGAAAGAGGTTATCAAAAAACCAGTGCTAACCGATTTTGAGCGACGGAGAAACCCCCGAAAAGCAAGTGGAGCAGATCTTGGCAATCGCCCCTATTCTACCAGGCCAGAGGCGAAAGAATTCGATACCCTTACATCATCGTACTTCGTCTATTACCTCTACAACTAGTCCCGTTACTTCACAAATCCTACCACCCAAATCCCCAACTGTACCTGCCCCTATACCCGAAGCCTCGCCTGCTTCTTCAAATGGAAGCGATGATCTGATAAACTTTAGCCAAAATGATGAGCCCCCAATCCAGGCCCAATCTACCCAATCTATCCTTCCACCAGATTTGTATCTAGCACAAACACAGAACAATGGAAAGCAGCAAAAAGACCTAGAACGGACTCTTCGGTCAACCAGCAAATCCCCAGACAGAAACCAAGGCTCTTTGATTGATTTTCATAACGACATCAAGAAAGCTCTCCCTCTGACAGAAAATAAGAAGAGTGATGATAAACCAATATCCTTGGTTAGGGAGGATACAGATACCAAAAGTCTTGATGAATTCGTTGATGCAGAAAGCTGATAGGGACGTTTAGGCTTGGGATATAGAAAAGGGGAATGTGGGGACGGCTACAGGATCAACTCGATGGATAGCGTAGCTTCCAACGCAGCTGAGGATTACGTGAATCAAGCGAGTAATATTTGAAGCGGTTGGCGATGGGAACAAGGTGTTAATGAGCAAATGAATTGGAGCGGCTTCCATTACTCGTAATGTAATATTAAAAATACAAGGGATAAAGCGATTTTTTGTAATGAGCAATGATAGAGATGAACAATAGCACCATATTGAGTTTTCTCCTTTAAAATGTTCGCCATTTCACACCACAAATAGAACTATAGAATTGTATTGTTGAAAAAAACGTTAAAGTGAGATGGGGACCATAACAGAAGTACAGAGTACCTACTCGTAGGGTTAGGCACCTGCAGGGGTGATTAAAACACGTGACCGCGTGAATTGGACCGCGACGCGATAAAGAACCTTGATCTGACAGTGAGCCTCTCACCTAACATCTACCCTCCCCTTGTCAGTTCGTCAACCAGCTTTTGACTCCGCTGGGATATCACGTATAAGAGCTTCATGAACCATACCTATAAAATGATGCATAGCAGCTGCTCCTGACGTTCCGATGTTCCGCCACCGCCGTCATGGGCACTCAACTAGAGAAGAACTCGAAATCGGTTCTCAAGCGTATCGAGGCTCATACATTCGAGAATGAAGAGGGAGAGGAATATGAGGGCTCAAAATTTGGAGGCTTCTCGGATTACTTTCGTCGGAAGAAGCTGAAACTACAAAACCTCGACGCAGACGTACGCTCCTCTTCGGTTGCTTCCGGTAAGCCTCAAATCTTCAAAGGTGTTTGTTGTCATGTAAATGGCTATACTCAACCGTCCTTGAATGATCTTCATCACCTGATTGTTAGCCATGGAGGTGCTTTCATGCAATACCTGGATGGTAAAACGACGGTCACGCATATCATCGCGTCAAACCTCACACCGAAAAAGGCTGTCGAGTTCCGGAAGTACCGTATTGTGAAGCCTGCTTGGATTGTCGATAGTATTGAAGCTGGAAAACTACTTCCCTGGAATTCATTCCGCGTGCTTGACGAAGGGGTGGGGCAGCGAGTGTTGGGGTTCAATGGCGGCAAGGTTGTTAGCCATGCAGGTACTCAGTCACGAAGTTATCGTGATCAGACCAATACTAGCTGGTACACTAGCCAAGTCAAAAATGTTGCAGAGGATATTGACGATAATGAACACTTTCCGAGCACGCAGCCTACCTTGCCGGGTGAGAATGTCTCCTATAGCCGTGTTGAAGACGAGCCGAGACAGAGTATTGAGGAGACAAGTGGCAACCAGCACAAGAACCAAATTCCAACTCAAAGCTCTTCAACCAGCTTTGAGCTGTCATCTTCACTAGAGGAAGCCCTGAAAAATGCTGCATCCACCGAAAAGCTTACCAAGGAGAAGAGGAGTGCATCAGTCTTTGATTGCTCGGAGACTGAAGAGCCTGTAACAAATTATCCGGACACTGTTGGGCTTCTCCATGTAAGAGATAGAAATTCAAACGAGCAGCCAGACGCCATTATTCAGAAACGCTCACTCGACATCGCACCCCATTCTCCTTCCAAAAGAGCTAAGTTGATGACAGCCGAGGAGCATAATGCCATATTGCTGGAGAATCCACATGTCCGAAAATCAACCACTGCTAACCCTGAATTCATTAAGCAATACTATTCAGAGTCCCGTCTTCATCACTTATCGACTTGGAAGGCAGACCTCAAATCGAGATTCCAGCAAATGGCGAGCGAAAGATCAGCCTCTCAAAAAGCAATTCTCAGGAGAAAGCCAGGGGCCAGGAGATATATCCTGCATGTTGATTTTGATAGCTTCTTCTGTGCTGTTTCACTGAAGAACGCGCCGGAATACGTGGACAAGCCGGCAGTTGTTGCTCATGGAAATGGAACCGGATCAGAAATTGCGAGCTGTAATTATCCGGCTCGGGCATTCGGAGTCAAAAATGGCATGTGGATGAAGAATGCCTTGACTCTTTGTCCGGAAATCAAAGTTCTTCCATACGACTTTCCGGCTTATGAAGAAGCAAGCCAGGGTTTCTACGAGGCTGTTTTAAATGTAGGTGGGATTGTACAGAGCGTGAGTGTGGATGAAGCGTTAGTAGACGTGACGAGTTTGTGTCTTCCCGCTGGTGGTACTGAGGGTCTTGGTGCCCATCAAGGCAGCATATGGGCAGAGCAGGAGAAAGCCGATGAGATAGCCAAAGATCTTCGCGACAAGATCAAGCGGAAAACAGGATGTGCTGTATCAGTTGGAATAGGTGGGAATATTCTACTCGCCAAAGTCGCATTGCGAAAAGCCAAGCCAGCTGGACAGCATCAAATCAAACCAGAAGAAGTCCTCAATTTTATGGGTGAACTAAGTGTAAGAGATTTGCCTGGAGTTGCTCATAGCATTGGAGGGAAACTTGAAGAAATTGGCGTCAAACTTGTAAAGGAAGCTCGACAATTGACTAAAGAGCGTTTGGTCACTACTCTCGGTCCGAAGACGGGCGAGAAGATTTACGAGTACTCGCGAGGAATCGATAGGACTGAGGTGGGCGAACAAGTGGTTCGAAAATCCGTCTCTGCTGAAGTCAACTGGGGCATTCGATTCATATCTCAAGTAGAAGCAGAAGAATTTGTGCAAAATCTATGTATCGAACTCCAAAGAAGACTGGTTGATCAACGAGTCAAAGGAAGACAGCTGACTGTGAAGATTATGAAGAAAGCTGCAGATGCACCCCTTGATCCACCCAAACATTTGGGACACGGAAAATGCGATACGTATAACAAAAGTGTGGTACTTGGGATTGCTACCAATAAAGCTGATGTCATCGGGCGAGAAGCAATATCGATCCTTCGAAGTTATGGCTTTTCTCCTGGCGAGCTTCGAGGCCTTGGTGTTCAAATGACAAAACTTGATCCGGTCAAAGTTACCAACGATGCTCTTCCAGATGGAAGTCAGAGAAGAATAAAATTTGGCCTACCTGCTCCTCGCAAGCAGGACCCTATCGCGGATCCTGTCACACCAAAGAAGCCAAAGTCAGGACCACTATTAAACAGCTCAAGGAGTGGATCATATGATTCCATTGACTCCCCAACCCCACAGAAGCCTACGTCAACCATCACTCGCTCTTCGAGACGAGATGATCCAATCTACAGCAGCCCCCTGAAAGCAAGGGCGACCCCCATACATCCTGCTGCTGTAATTGCAAGAGCCAATGCTGCAGATGAGAGTGCTAAAAAGTTCCTCAACATCACTGGCACTCAATTTATCATACCCTCCCAGATAGACCCAGAGGTTCTAGCTGAACTACCGCAAGATATCAGGACCAAGCTTTTGGCTCAACATCAAAAGAAAGGGTCTTCGAATAGCCCAACGCCAGCAATGGGATCTCGCTCACGTACTCCAAACCAGGAAGCTTTCAATCCACCTTTACCCTCGCAGTTCGACCCCGAAGTATTCGACTCTCTGCCAGAAGATTTGAAAGCAGAGGTTCTAGCTTCTTACTCCGTCAATCACCCTCCAAATCCTCCTCCAATACAAGCAGCAGGACAAACCCTCCTCCCTCAATCCCCCAGGAAAATACGCACCCTCCCCCCTCCCAACGTCAAGAAAACAACGCCCACGAAGAAGAAAGGTCTCCTATTTCGCGGTCGAAAATCCAAACAAGAATACTCCAACTCGACCCTCACACAATCAAACTTCGTCGCAGGACCTAAAAAAGACCCAACAACCAACGAAGAAGGCTACACATCCGATACCCCCGACCCCGCCTTCCTTGCCGCTCTCCCCCCTGAGATGCGAGAAGAGATCCTAGCCGAACACAAACGTCTCCGACTCGCCAAAAGAAGCAACCTCTCAACCTCTCTCCATCGAAAACGTGGAGCGGCCAAACCTACAGAGACGGTACCCTATGTCCAGCGTCGAATCCGACTCCCCGAACGACCGCCCAGACCGACCTTCACGATTAAGCAGTTGAGTACCCTTCCTGAGTTGAGGGATACTTTGAAGGAGTGGTATGAGGAGTTTCAGAGTGAGGGACCGCATGAGGAGGATGTGGGGGCGATGGAGAGGTATCTTGTTCGGGTTGTGGGGGAGGAGAGGGATTTGAGTAAGGTTGTTGGGGTTGTGAAGTGGATGGGGTGGTTGGTGGGGGAGAGTGAGGAGGGGAAGGGGAGGGATTTGTGGGTTGAGGCTGTGGAGGGGATTAAGGAGAGGGTACAGGGGGCGGTTAGGGAGAGGGGGTTGGGTGCTTTGGAGTTAGAGTAGGAGTTGTGTTGGAGTAGGGAGTTGTGTTTTAGCGTTAAGATGGGGTATGGAAAGCGTTTATATCGCTTTTGTTGATACTCTGGGCTTCAGTTTGATACATTCGTCGCTATCATATTTGTCGTAGCCGTTGCTGGAATAATCACATCAAGGGATGGACATCAAGTGATAGTACTTGCTATGTATACCAGAGCCTCCAATTTATATATTCTTTGCTCCAATACTAAACTCATTTCCAATCAACCTATAACTATCCCCTTCCTAATACCTCTTTCTTGAGTCTAAAACTTTCGGAAAACCCGACATCCCCCTTCACATTGTAGATTGAGACCTATGTATTTTCTTTGATCTACATACAACCTCATACAATCTTACATAACCAAACTCCAAACTTATCATTCAAGTAACATCAGCCACTCTTCCCCCCAAAAATCTCGAGGCTTTCACAAACGGAATAGAGAAGTTGAACTACCTACATACATACTTACTTTAACAGGTAAATACTAACTTCTAAATAACCACCAAGCAATACATACAATCATCAACACCAACACCAACACCAACCCACCTCGCTTAACGAACCCCCTCCACGAAAACTCAGCCACCCATCCACCCAACAATCTCTCTCACCACATCACATCACATCTCCCACGTTCTCAGAACCCATGAATTATTTCCTACACTAGTCTATAAATCATCAAGGAATTCGCTATAAATACTTAGCGGTGCTTACTCTATTCTATTCCATTCCAAGAATTCGGGATTTTGGCTGCTTATTCTTATAGTATAGATAGATAGATAGATAGCCTGACTGACTGATATTTACATACCAAGAGGGTGGGAGGGTAGGTAAATATAAGATGAGAGGTTAGGTTGTTTTGTCTCGTTCTAAATACCCTTTTAAAGTAGAGGTATTCTTGGGAGGGTTTGCGGGATCGGGGGGAGGTAAATATAATAAGAGAGGTTGTTTTGTCTGAATACCCTTTTAAAGTAGAGGTTTCTTGGGAGGGTTTGTAGGATTGGTTTTAGTATCATGGTGATGGAGGGGTGGAGGATTTAGATTTTTATCTGTGAGATTGAGATTGTGACTTTTTGTGGAGTTAAGAGTCTGAGTGAGGATAGTACCGTTCTTTAACCTTGTTATGTGCTACTTACTTCATTTATATTTGAAAGAGAGAGAGAGAGAGAGATTATCATAGGTATGAAATACTATAACAATCCAGTTTCTTTTAGTTTTCTTTTCACAACTCTTCAAGAAAAGGCTTTGACAGTCAATTGAACTTCAATATTTTGTCGTATTCGTATTATAGAATTTGATTCACAGGTACCCATCCGTCCGTAAGGAGAGTAAGTAATTTAATTGGTGAGTGGGTTTACAATCATTAGATCCTTGAACCTCGCGAAATAAATAAATCGCACGAGATAAAAGAAAGGCAGGCAGGTATCATTCATAGAAATAGTAAGGGATAACAACAACCCCCCCCCCCAAGCGTGCCTATCATACGTAGGTAGTACTACGTACCCAATTAAAACTTTTGCTTACTGTATGTAGCATTGCTTCATTAAAGTAAATTTCCACGATCTACTGATAATTTGATAAATCTCAATGAGGTGGATTACATTACATTACATTACATGTCTGACCGCCATCGTCCACTCCTTCTGAACTTACTGTACCACGTGACTCGTGAGCAAGACATACATATCCAAACATGATAATATGACAATCGGTCCTTTTCCTTTCAACAAAATTTCCTTTCATTTCATTTCATTTCGGTGAGCTAGAAATCATAGCGGTGAAGTGTAGTCGTTGGCATCAACGAACGGTCTAAGGTTATGGATTTTTCATAAATGGTATTCATTAAATGAGAGACATAAGGACCTTGGCTTTGGCCTGTGTTTGAAGTGGGTTTAGAAAGAAAAGAATTCATAGGTTTTCTCGAGAAAATGAGAGCATGAGCAGTAGCTCTTGATTACAGGTTCATAGCTTCACTTATATTTGTGATATCCAATTTACCATGTTCTACTTGAGCGCGTCGTATAGGTACCTTCAAGTTTAAAGTCCAACTTCAAAGCGATTTCCTAATTGATCGCCAACATCACAAGGCTCCGTACACCGAAATGAATAATTTGAAAATCCCTTGATCTCTTGATAAGAACAAGAAACCGGGTATTCGAATTTCGTTCTTCTCTACTCCGTAGCTGTTTAGTTCTCTTTCTTTCTTTCTGGTCCTCGCTCTATCCATTCAAACTTCAAGCCCCCGAGCTTCTCTTCCCAAAAGCTCATCAGACTTTTTATCTATCCCATTGCTCATGCACCAAACATGCATTCCCAAACGCAACAAGAACTCCATGCAAGCCATCCAATCGTCAAAAGCGCCATATACAGTACACGCCCATCCCTAGTCATGACATCCAATTCTAACCAGTTCAACCAAAGAAAGAAGAATCAGGCCAAAAAAAAAAAACCAAGGAAGAAAAAAAGAAAACCCCAGCAAAAAAATTAGCTATACCGCAAAAAAAAAAGACCCCCCAACCTCTCAAGCGCCATCGCAATCGCAATCGCAATCGCATCATCAAAAAATACAATCTCCACACCGCCATTAAACCACCCCCACCAAGCCTGCCCATTCATTACTCGCTCCCACCTGGATATCCATTTGTCTGTTGCTCAAGCCAAACAAAGTAAAACCCCAATCGCAATGCCAAGCGCTAATATCGAGCCCACCGGTCGTTCCCTCACCCCCTTAGCACTGGCACTCCTCTTGGAGCTTTTGGCCTGGTAGACCGAGAGGGCCAATGTGCCGCCGCAAATCTGGGTATCGTTTCCTTGACAGGTGAGTGAGCAGGTTTTATCGTCGTTTTTGGTTGCGAGGCTGGAGAGGTAGTTGGAGCAGTAGCATTCCCTGTTTTTGGAGTCTTAGTATAAGCACTTTATCAAAACAACCTTGAACTTGGAAGTGATAAGATAAGGGGAAAGCAAGAATTAATGATTACCTTCTATATTCCAAACCGGCGAATGCGAAATTGCCCCCTTCGCAGAAGTCGAGACACACCGGGACACTCATGCGATCACTCGCTTCATTTGTTCCTCCACTGAGTGCGCGCAGACCTGCGGTACCATTGATACCTGTTGTTTCATTGTAACAACCGTAATACGACCATTTCTCTGTCCCTGGGTATATGGTTGCGCTCGGAGTCGGTGATGGGGTTTGCGCCGTGGCAAAACTGAAGAGGGTACAGAGGAAAAGGGTGCGCGTTATTGAGTCCATAGCTTTCAATTCGTCTCGTCGCAATTCGTCGCTGTCGCAAAGCAATTTGTACTGTAGGTGTGATGTGATGTGATGGAAAAGTAATTATTCGTTCTAGGTGAAAAGAGGAAGTGATGTATCGTATCGTATCGAATTGCCTTTCTGTGTATTTCGTGCGCTTTTCGTGGGTGTTGCAGGTTGGGTATTATTGTATTACTTATTAAATTTTTTGTACTGTATTTTGGAAGGTTCGCTCGTCCGCGGCTGAAATTGAAGCTTCTTGGGGGAAAGGCCGCTGAAAGAGAAGCGAAAGCTTGAGTGCCTTTTCTGGGGCTGATCGACCCGGTGCCGCAGGTGCCCTGTGCCCTGTGCCAACCCCGAGAATAGAAATTTGGCCGCCCGCCCGCCTATCTGCGTTCTGCGTGTTTGCGTGAGGCTGAAGTGCCACCTGTGTCTGCTTTCGGCGTGTGTGTGTTGAGGGGAGGCTGGTTGATTTTGACTCACTCACAACCCGATTTATCGAAATAATTATCAAAAAGCAATTATTGAATTCCTTCTCAAGTCTCTCACCATATCTCTATATTAACAAGACATCTGTTCTCCTCCAGAAACGTAACCAACCAATTATCTCATCCCCTCGCATCATTAATGCGCCGCAAACCCTAACCCTCGAACCCCTATATGCAGGGGGCCACGGAGATCAAGATTCAGAAAAACGAACCTTTCGTTTCGAAACCGAAAGAAAAAAAAAATACCTTTTGGGATGGGGTTGGGGAAATCGTGGAGCAGCGAATCCGACCAATTGGTTTCAGATATACGCCCAACGATCTAGATACCTTTTCCCAACTTTTCTCGTCTTTCGGGCTATTGTTATACCAATCGGGACTCTTATCCCGTCTGTAGGATTTATTTTTACGTGATTCTAGATGCTCTCCGCAGTAGGAGTATAGCCCTATCATCATTTTCTGGAGAGGAAGCGGCGGTTAGAGTGAGAAGTAGGTTGGTGGCACCAATGGTGGGTACAAAGCCTCAATTCCAGAGCCCAAAGGTGGAAGAAGCAAAACTGCCCACCTTGGGCAGAAACCCAGTTTTGATACAGTATATAAAAGGTAAACTGTATACTTCATACATTACCATCTCCTAATTGGGGAATTCTCTGTAGTAAATAAAGGATAGAGGACCTTGGCGGACTTTAGTAAAACACCCTACTACTTCATCTGAAAAGTACCCTTTTTCCTTAACAGACTAAACTTAAACGGTGGATGTATATTTTGTCGTCAAAGGGGGGTATGTGTAATAATTCAAGAGGGAGAGAAATGCCTTGAGTTATTTGGCTTTATTTGATCGAGTGATGCATTGCTGAAAAGGTCACTACTATGTAGTATGAACCCTCTGTACGCCATATGAAGTCATTATCATGCTAAAACTTGTAGAACCATCATTTCAATGACACCAACTACGTAGGATACTCTCAAAATTCAAATTCAAAAATCCAGTTACCCAATAATTCACAGAGCCATTCCAACGAACATTCTTTTCAGCATCTCTCTGTAGACATGTAGTGGCGGTGTCTCTCGTATCCATCCATCCATTCCTCGACTCGCTTCGTCCATCATGACTCAAAGATTGACTAAAATTCAACAACTTCATGTCGTCTCCCACTCTCGTCTTACTCGAGTATTATTGACGTTAAATCTTATGTAATTTTGTTTCTTTTTACAGTATCGAGTATCGACTTGACATGACAACCCAACCAGCCAACCAGTGAACCCACCTAATACGTAAATTCTTTGTACTGGTAAGTTTTTACCTCGGTACTTCTGTACTTCTGACTTGAACTTGACAACCCAACCTCCCAGGTTCTTCCCATCCCCTCAAGTGACCAGTTGGGTATTTTCCGGAGGGAGTTCATCTCATCTCATCTCATCTGTCTTTCTGTCTCTGACTCTTGTAACCTCTTTTCTGACGGACTAGAGAGAGAACACTTGGAGAGAAGCCATCGTCTCGACTCGTCTGTCTACTGTAGGAACTACTGGAGGAAAAAATACTGGCTACAAGTAGGGTTGGTTTAGTGGATATTCGGGGTTTCTTGGGAAGTTGGGGTAGGTACAGTAATAATTGGGTAATTGGGTTAATGAGCGGGTTTCTGGGTGAGAGGTGAGTGAGTTAGTTAGTTGCCCTTTCTTGGGATGTGATGTGATGTGATGTGATGTTTAGGGGGACCTTGGGATGTTATGCTTGATTTGGTTGGGGTTTGGTTGGGTTTTGTCGCGTCTTGATCACATCACCTTGGTTTTTTTTTGGGGATCCTGGGTAGGACGTGGTGGGGTGAATGTAAGATCATGATCATGATGTTACTGTACTTGAAGTCTTGGATTATGATCTTTGATCTTTGATGTAGAAATTTGGAGGGAGGGAAGGTGTATCGGAGTTTGGGAGTTTGGGAGTTTGGTCGTTGATTTATTTTATATCCTACTAATAAGCAAAAGCGGGTACACAGAGTGTTCTAGCAAAGAGTAGTCAATGGCCTAACGGTTATTGTGCGAAACGAGCGGCCTGTGTTACCCAGAAGGCAGTCAGGGACCACTCTGACCAGCAAGCTACCTAGGTAGACTTGCGTGCATCAAACCTTGGGCCTCGTAATTTTCCTCCTAATGAACGAATTAGGGGTTGAGGGTCTTCAACTTGAGGTTGTTGACAAGTAGTCTGGCCTACGGGTACGGACTATTGGTTTTTGCTGGTTGAATTGTTGGTTTTGAATTCTTTTTGGTCCTTTTTGGTCCCTTTTTGATCCTTTTTGGATGATGTGTGGGAGTGAATGTCTTGTTGGTAGTGAATATTCGGAATAGAATGCCACTTCGTCCTCCCACAATCACACAAAGTCCCAACTTGCAACTTCCACAGTAAACGACATCCTTCCTTTCAAGACCGCACTGAGTACCCAGGTACAGTACATAGCGGTATAGCGCAGTACCGTAATTCAAGTTTTAAAAACCACCAACCACTTCACTTTACACAAATCAAACCCCCCCAAATCCCCCCCAAATCCCCCACACTCACTCACTTCACGCCTATACTCACTTCTCGCCTATACTCACTTCTCGCCTGTCCTTAGTTCTAGCCTATACTCACTTCTCGTCTATCTTTACCTCTAGCCTATCCTCACCTATAGCCTGTACTCACCT
>UNPR01000345.1:0-31680 GCA_900536425.1 Hymenoscyphus linearis | reverse complement strand
GGGGCTTAGCGTGGATTCTTGTTGACTATAAATAATAGCTAGCTCTAGGACTTTCTTAGAAGGCTCGCGATCAATCTCAACCTTATTCTGGAATAGTCTTTTGTACGCTCCTAGTGATACCCTGACACTTGTTTCGTATAATCTTTACCCTCGAGTTTAGCGGCTAGTCGTCTTAGCTAGATTAATTTCTTAACCGATTCGCTTGCTCCTATATATTCGGCCTCTATAGTCGACTGTACTACCGAAGACATCTTCTTACTCGAATAATAGATAATACCACTATTAAACATTAGTAAACTCCTAATGATTGACTTACGGTCTTGTTAATCGTCGTCGTAGTCTACGTCGGTATATCCTATTTTATCGTAAAGACTAGCGTTACCTAAATACACCTTAACACTATAGTCGAGTATATAAAAGTCGACTCTAGGCTCTTTGTTTTTATAGATATTATTATATATAATTCTATACGATACTATACCTTTAATATATCTAAGGATATAAAGGAGAGCTTTCTAGTAGTTCAAACCAGCCTTATGAGTAAACGAGGCCATTTGTATTACAGCGAATACTATATCCGGCCGAGTGTTGAGAAGCTATATTAGCTTACCTAGTAATTAAACGTAGTTCTTCTTCTCCCCTACGTTTAATTACTGTCCTGGCTCAGTCTTTAAATTGTTAATAGTTAACCTGTCTATTAGTGTACTAAAGACTAGCGCGTCTTTATATAAGAAATCTACGATAATACTTTTACTATACTTTTCCTAGTCGATCGAGATTCCGCCTACTAGCTGGCGAGTTATCCTTATTCCGAGTACGTTCTTTACTTCGCCTAGATCTTTTATTTCGAACCTTTTGTTAAGTTAATTTTTAACAGCTTTAATCGCGTTATTACTTAGTCTAGTAATAATTATATTATCTATATATATTCTAACGATTATACCTATCGGCTTTTAAATTATAATCGAAGGGTCTGTTAGGGAAGCTTTAAAACCGATACTTTTAAGGAATTCCGAGAGTATTAAGTACTATAGTCTAGCCGCCTGTTTTAAGCTATATAGACCTTTTAATAACCTTATATATCTTCTAAAGCGAAACCTTACCTCCTTAGGCACTTCTATATAAATTTTCTTGTATAGTTCTATAGCTAGGAAGGCGGCGACGACGTCTATTTAGTATAGGCTCTATCTATACTTTACGGCTATTACAATCACTAGTTATAGACCGTCTATGTCGATTATAGGTAAAAAGGTTTCTTCGTAGTTTATTCTATATATTTAAGAGAACCCTCGCGTAACCTATCTAACCTTAAATTTTATAACAGTGTTGTTGTCGTTATCTTTAGTATCGAAGACCAGTCGTAAGGATACTACTTCTACGTTAGGTAGTAGTTGCTATAGAGGCTTCGATAAGGTCTTATTTCGATCTATGTTATCTAATTTATTAATAAAAGCTTTTATCTATTTATTACTGTTAGAGGACTCTATAGCTTCCTTAAATGTTATATCCCTCTTAGGGATCGATCTTAGTGTCTCTTAGGCTAGGTTCGCTCGGTCCCTAAGCACTCTCGTATCTCCCCTAGTCTCCTACCTCCTAGCCCTGGTTTCTTTAGCGCGTTCGTCGCTAGCGTTCTTCTTAATCCTACGCTTCTCTTCCCTCTTTTTATCACGAATTTACTGTTGTATAGGCTTCTTTAGTAGTTTATATAGTAGTGGTTGAAGTACGGCGTAAGGTTGTTGTTTAGAGAATTATATACTGTCTAGCTTAGACAGGGTCGAGGTTCTAGGTAAGGCCTCTCCTGGCTCCTAATTGGCTAGATCCGCTCTTTCTACTAGATTTCTGTTGCTTTCGGCCACCGCCTAGTTACGTACTTTATAATAGACATCTTTATCCTTATCCTCATCCTCACTTCCTATACTACCACTATCATCGCCGACCTTATTAACTACGCTACCTTCGCTGTCTTTATTAACTATACTGTCTTCCTCGTCGTCCGAGTAGTCTACGATATCGAATTCCTTACTTTTAGGCAATTCTTCCTATAAATCCTTTGTTCCGCCATGTCCTGTTTCGTCAAAGGCTATAAATCGAGCTTCGATAACCTTTCGATCTCTAGGATCCTATATTAGGTATAGCTTTTCAGACTCTTCTTTTTAGCCTAGGAATATGCCCTCCTACGCTCTAGGTTCTAATTTCCCCCTCTTTTCCTTCGAAATATATACCTAGACAGGGTATCTAAAAACTCTCTATCTCGACATACTAGGTTTTACCCTACACTACTGTTCCTACGGCAATAGTACTATCTTCTTAACAATCTGTCGATTACGTATATATACAGCTCTATTCGTAGAGAACTTCTAGAAGCTTTCATCGAGGTTTAATCTATAGCGAATAGTATTCGCTCTCTCTATAATAGTCCGTATACTTCGCTCTACAAATCCGTCGCCTTTAGGATAGTATCCGACGGTAGGTTCTAGCGTAATCTTTTGTCCCTTACAGAAGTCTTCTAACGTTTTATTAAAGAACTCCCTACCTCTGTCGAATCGAAATACTATAACTCTCTCCCCCTACCCCTAGCGCAGTCTCTATAACTCTACTATATCTACCTAGTCGTACACTCTGTTTTTTACTAACGCTTTATTTACTAGGAAGTAAACCTATAGTATTCTAGTAAATTAGTCTATAATCGACAGTATATATTCCTTAGTGTTCATCGTATTCGCGCGCGTATCGGCCCCTACAAATCTATATACACTCTACTAAGTGGTCCTAACACCTGGCCCATAGGCTCGTTCGACGGCTTCCTAGTTATCTTTCCTTTTGTATAGGTACTACAAAAAGATAGGCAGAAAGATTTATTAGGTACGTCTACGAGCACTTCTTTTAGCCTGCTTTACATATGGCTTCCTAGGTGGCCTAGTCTAGCGTAAAGTAATATTTCCCTAGATCGAGAGACTTTCCTTTTCTTAATACGTCCTTTATTAGTTTAGGTACGCTTTTTACTACGTTCTAGTAACAGCCTTATTTCCTTTTCGGTCGTTCTTCCCTTCCTAAGAATCCTTTCTTTTCCTTATTCTTATTCTATAGATTTCTACAGAGGTTTTTAGGTCGTTGACATTACCCTATAAGGGCCTATATTGCCTTATACCGGATTTTGTGTGTGTTTCGATGATTTTTCTTATATATCCTAGTTTTTCGATATATCCTTTCTAATCTCTTCTACAGTATATAGTACTCGTCTACCCCTAGCTATATACACCATCTACATCTTACCTTTCCTTCTTCCTTCGAGTATTATAGTCTTTCCCTTTATTATACTGATCCTCTTATTAGGAGAGTCTACTACGTAGTCTATTCTAGTGTCTTTAAGTATCTCGACGGATAATAAATTGTCCGAGCATTTTAAGATATATTCTACATTCTATATTGTCGTCGTTCTTTCTTTTCTATTCTAGTTCGTCTAGTATATCTTTACGCTTCCCTTGCCCTACGACTTTATTATACCGCTATTTATAGCTTTTACTGTCGTTCTTAAGGGTCTTAGTTCTTCTTCGATAAATACCTTTCTTATGTTTACAATGTGGTAAGACGTATATAAGTCTAGCCACCAGTTTACTTTGTTTATATCATTTAGGTTTAGGGACAGTAGGTAAGTAGACAAGTAATATTCGCTATTAGTCTCGCTATTACTAACCACTTACGCTATCTTTACAGTCTCTACAAAGTCCTCGTTAGCGCTTGTTATAAGCTATACCTTCCCTTCCTTACTTCGTAGCCATTTAGGGTATTCTTCTTAGTAGTATAGACCGTAGTAAGTATAGTATCTACCGCCTACCAACAGTCTTAGGCTTAGCCTTAGAACTCCGCCGCGAGCGGGCTTGCCTTGTCTCCCCCCTCGTCTACGGCCTTAAAAATTTCCTCTGCCACGTCCTACCTAGTTTACTGTGTCACTGTAGCGGGTTTCCTTTACAAGTTGTATTTCTATTACTTATAAGTTAGAGACAACGTCTACTAAAGAGATTTCCGTCTTACTTTAACGTATAATGTCTAGCGTAGTATAGTATAAATCTTAGTCTATACTCTCCTTTAGAAGATAAACGAGTATCTAGTCTACTACCTCGTTCTTAGGTTTTAGGGCCGTTAGTGTCACGAATCACGAGTACACGTGATATCTGTCATAATAAGAGGCGCAACCCTCGACAAGCACATCTAGGTTTCTTATAGCAAATAGGGATCGCTTAGGGTAGCTAAGCGATCCAAGGATTTCCATCGGGTTGAAGTCACGTGATATGCACATCGACTACATCGACGGGCGATGTAGGATATGCACATCGACTACATCGACAGGCGATGTAGGATACACATGAGGACGAAGGTTCTATATAAGACTGGCACGTCTGCCATTAGATAGGAGCTTCGTGCTCAACTTAGTTATCAATCTTATCATATTTGTTTGACATCTTTGATACAAGTAACGAGTTCACTTCCAAGTGAACAACCCGATAGTCTTCTTCTTATCATAGCATACCAACCAGCGAACACCCAGCCAAGTTTAGTTAGCCAGTTTGAGTATTCGTTACAGTTAGCTAGCTCTTAAGACGCTCTAAACTGTCTAGCTTATCCTAAACGGACGTTTGTTTTTAGTCGACGATTCTAAATAGTTTAGTATATAATTAATTGTACTAGACTTTGTTACTACCCTTGTATTGTCTACGTAGGGTCTCTAGTATCTTCTATAGTTCAGTTAATATAGTAATTTATTATTAATGTTTAACGTTAATACTTTAATAAATCTTCAGGGACACCTTAGACCTGGCTACATCGGCGCTTAGTGTCGAGGGTCTTTCTTTCTCTAGTTTCGTAAGGTAATCTTACTAAGCGTACAATGTTAGGTTCTCTATAATTATAACCTTCTATACGTAGAAGTTGTCGGCTCTAGCGAGCACCACGCCTTTGTAGGATTCTCCCCCTATTGTAGCGAGAAAACGAGTTTTTAACAAAAATATAATAGTCGCTTTAAAAGGAGATTCGCACCGGGGCTCTATAACCTATTAAATGATATTTGTATATTTAACTAAAGAATAAAGTAGTATAGATAACTCTAGTTTAAGTACAAGTGTAACTCCGGATAGCGGCGGAGTAACAAGCAGGCTGATTATAGATCAGCTTGTAGATCAGCTTGCCAATACTCGGTAACTCCGTTCAACACTTATTACACTCACTTCTCCTTATCCTCACCTCTCCTTATCCTCAGTCCTTTTATCCTCACTTCTCTTCATCCTCGCTTCTCCTTAATATAATCACCTCGTCTTATTATCACTTATTCTTCTCCTCGCCCCTCCTTATCCTCACTTCTTATTATACTCACCTCTCCTTATCTTCGCTCCCCCTTCCTCACTTCTTCCTATCCTCTTCTTATTCTCTCTTTACTACTTATCATCCCCTCTTCTTATCTTCACTCCTCCTTGTCCTCACTTCTCCGTATCCTCACCTCTTTATACTCACTCTCTATCCTCACTTCTCCTTATATTCGCTTCTTTTTATTCTTACCTACTATTACTATCACCCCCTACGGATGCCTAGGGGGGCACTTGGGGGGCGCTTGGGGGGGCCTAGGGGGCACCTAGGGAGACTTTTTCGGGAACCGCCCGTCGTGAAGCCAGCCCATCTGACCCAAAGGCACTTGATGACTGGGTAAGACTCGTCACAGCTGTCGTCAAAGGCAAAGGAGGAAGTAGTTAGGTCCAGCACTCAAAGACTTCTACTCCTCAAACGGCCCAGTCGTGGTCACTATCGACAGTTCTACTTCGTTGGTCCTGCTCGACCAGGAAGAAATTGAGGTTGCTCCTCGTGGATTAACAATCTCCTTCTATTAAAAGGTTTATAATGTACACTGCGTATATCGCGATATGTAACTCTACCATCCTCCCCTCCCTACCTGGTAGCTAGAACCTCGGCACTAGCTATACTATAGCACGTGACCAACTATTACCATTCACCACCTATCACCCAATACAATTCATATTTTAAATTAAGACGTCCGAAGTCAACCAATAAGTATACAACACTGGAAACGAGCCTCAATGGCTTCGTGGTATAACACTCAGTTGGTGTCTTGTTGGCCAGCCATAAATAAACCCAGGTAATGCTGTGTTCAACCCGGCGGCTACCTTCCTCTCCAGAGGTTGGACGGTCAGGAGTTTTTTGCTATTTTATTTTATGGTATTTCTTTTTTGTTCTTTTTTTTGGGGCAGGGGGCGGGGGCGGCGCTTGCTGCGTCAACTAAATGTATTCACCTTTAATGATCAATAATACCCAATGAGCGACTAGTCACGAAGTAATAGCGAGGGTTATAGCGACAACTCTAATACTGGAAGCGCATCGGGCAATGACTTGTCCAAGGATGAGGTTGGTGGGTACTTCGTCGAGCAATACTACACCACTTTAAGCAAATCTCCTGAGAAGCTCCATGTAAGTCTAGATAGCAATATCTCCTCCGGCGCCGATGAATACTAATGGAAATAGCTCTTTTACGGCAAGCGCTCTCAATTTGTGTCTGATCTAGAGGCCGAGGTAGCTCCCGTCTCTGTTGGCCGAAGCGTAAGTTTGAAATTCCTGCTTTATTACAACCATCATAATCATCATAATCACCACAACCAAAGAAAAATCTCACCACAAGGGAATCACAAAACCCAAAGCAAAGGCAAAGAACATCACACAACACAAAAAAAAAGGATACTATACAAAGAACCTATATTGTCTTCTCTTCTCTACCCACTTACTCACTCCAAACACTCCCACCACCAACCAACCTCACTCCCCCATAAATCAACTCCCCTCTCAAAGGCAAATCTCAAAAGGGATTAGAGCTAGAGCTAAATAGATTAAAAAAAAAAGTCCAACTTCGAAGGAGCCATGAATGTATAATCGAACGGAGGAAATCTCACGTCTGGATACTGAAATCAAGGGATTGAAGAATGATATAGATGATATAAAGGCGCGCATGGAGGAGAGACACCAGTATGATGGAACAGAGAGAGCACCAGCCGATGCCATTAGTGGTAATAAGCGAATGCCAAATGAAAGCCAGCGAGACTTTCACCTCTTTTTATTATTACTTACTTTTAAGCCTAAATTTTATAAGAAAGAAATAGTATATTAAATATAATTAATCTATAAAAAGTATTAAGAGTCCTATCTAAAGAAACTATAGTAACAAATAAATAGTAGATACAAGGCCTAATAGGTAAAGTGAAGATTGTCGGAAGTAAAGACTCCCCGAATATAAAGATAGGCGAGAAGTGAAGATAGGTATTTTTGAGACTACCTTTATATCTTAGCGTTAATATCGACGCTACTAGGCGGTCACGTGATCTATATATGTAATAACTACATACTTAACAACTTGAATCAAAACCGAAACTATCAAACTTGATTTTGAACCCTAGTGCGATTGCAAGGATCTGCTGCATATCTGTAGCGGATATCTGCCTGGTTCAGGTTGTTCTATTTCCATAACTTTATAGCTTGTGATACTCGCCCATATAAAGTGCTAGAAACGATATTACTATGAGTATATGAACACTCAAAGTTCCAGTTATGTAGTAATTAAGTGAGTCAGAAACCTGCCCATGCCTGATGCTGGACGTATCTTTACGTACTAACCACTTGAAATACTTTAGGTATCACTAAACGCCTGGTTCTCAAAACACTAACTTTTATGACATTTTTTTGAAAAGCGAAAGCATTCGAAATAAAACACTAATGTTACAGGTTATATTCTAATGAAAGACCCCAAATCATACATCAAGGTGTGTACCATAGATCTAAGCCTAACACCACATCCCAACACATGTCCTTGTGTAAAAACCAAAACACCCTGAGAAGAAACAGAAGAATGACAAACTCGCCGAATTCTCCCAGAAAAATGGAAATAAGACCAAACAAAATCAACAAACAGCGTCTACCCACTCTTTGGCAAATCCCCCCAATTCTTCCACTCATGCTTCCAATCATGCTCCACATACTTATAATCCTCCCCCCGACAAATCTTATCAACCTGCTCCCTCACGATCGGATAAACATCCTTATAAGCCTCCCTCCCCATCCAACAATCCAGGTGCCCATACCCTTGTATAACATGTCTCTCATAATTCTTAGCCCCAAAAGTATCTCTGAGAATCCCATAACTCTTCTCCGTCGACTCAAGCCTGAGGACCGCATTATCGCTTCCGTGAAACAGCATGACGGGGATACCCTTCAACCTCTGGATATTATCATCAGTCGTGAGCTTTTCGAAGAGTGGAGCATTTGTCGTTACGAAGCCACGGGCGCCCATTTGCATTAATGTGTGTTGGAGTGTCATATTGACACCTCCAAAGAAGCGATTTATCTGTCGATGTGTGGATTCGTTAAGATTTCTATGATTCCACAGTCGTCCAAAGACAAGAGAGCAACGGTGACAAGATACATTGTTACATATCTCCTTCCTCGTGTCCGGGTAAAATCTCAGAACCTGGTTAATGAATTGCTGAAAGTAGGAGTCGTCTCTGTTACTCTGACACGAGAACCAATTCCCCCCGAGCATCTTGTAGATTCTATCGAAGGAGATAGGGCCGATGCGGACCTTGGCCATGTTCAGGGCGGACCAAATGGGGTTGAAGAATACTTGCGAGCAGGAGATTCCTAAGACCCAGTCGGCGGGGATTGTACCATCGAGGAGTCCGCAGGAGTAGGCTACTGAGCCCATACAATGGGAGATAGTGTAGATCTTTTCTTTTCCATAGTCGGCGCGGATTCTCTCGAAACAGGCTTTGATATCGAGGCGCGAATCGAAGGTTGTCCAGTCGTTTTCTGCTACTTTCAGTTGGCAGATTCGATGCACTGTGACGAAGACTCTGTAGCCTGCCTGAGTAAAATAGTTGACGGCGTTGACTTCAATGGTTGGAAGAGCGAATATCTGATGATCGACGGACGCCCCGGGAATCATGAAGAGGTTCTTTGTCTCGATTCTGGGATTTCGAGGCTCCCAAACTTGTAATTTGGTCTCGATTCCATCGACTGCTGTAATCTTTATGGTGCGATCAGGTGAGGTGTTGTTGATATAGCCATTATACGTGACTGTTGGGTACTGTTGATAAACCAAAGGAGCAAGAAAAAGGCTAGCGGATTGGCGGGCAAAGTATCCCATAAAGCTAGCTGTCGAGTGTAATTTAGCGAAAATATTTCTTCCAGATGGCTTCAAGGTGAAGATCTGAGAGAAGAAGTCTGACGCTTTTAGATGCATCATACCGCGACCAAGTACACAATTTTCTTCACCGACATGTGAAATTGTGACATATAGTGTTGTAGTGGCTTCCCAAAAGCGGAAAGGCCCAAGTGCAACGGAAGAGTCCACAACTTTGAAGCCGTGAAAGTGATACTTTTCGCCAAAGGTGGACCACATATCAAACTCATAAACCAAGTTTTTGGTACCGGGTGCCTGCTGGCTCATCTCAAACAGGTGGAAATCACCTCGCTGGACTAGGAAAGGACTACCTCTCAGACCAGCACAGGTGAAAGTGCCAGTCAACATGGCCTTATGATCGGATCTTCTTACAGCTGTTGAAATTAGCGGGAGTCAAGAAACCATATCGGGCAGACTTACTCATGTTTGTATCAAAAGCCTGTACACTCAACATCAACCTAGCTTCCTCACATAGCCCTCGTGCCGTTCGAGCAGCCGTCTCGAAGTCTTCTGGTTTGTCGCCCTCGACCCCATCACCAATGTGGATATAACCAGACATAACTTCTGTGAATCCAAACCCATTTGCTTTTCTTTCAATTGTGTCCTCGACAAGCTTCTTTGCTTCAGCAATTTTAATAGTATCTTGTCGGGAATTGTGGACACCGACTTTTTTGTATTGACCTGGAGCACCAAACAAATCAAGATGAAAGTTCTTCGTCGTGAAATCAATCTCTGCTTTAATGTCTTTGGCGGCATGTTCTACCGATCGCTCAGCCAAAGCGGTGATTGTGGCAAATGGGTTGCATCCTAGGGCAGTGGGGATGATCGCTCCGTCAGTTACAACGAGACCTTGATGTGTATCGCTACCATGGCCTGTCAAGACCTCTCCAAAATGATTCGTTACACCATGAGTGGCAGTGCCGTCTTTACTCATACATGCCCCACCAATTGGATGAACAGTGATTTCCTGTCCAAAATGAGCATCGAATGGGTTTCTCACGAATGTTCCTCCAACGGCTTGGGTAGCTTTTGCTAAGGTCCCCATCAGCTTCTCGGCGTGGCCACTGTTAGCAACGCCCATGAACTCTAAGACAGGCTGATCGTCTTTCAGAGTCAGAATGGCTTGGTTGGAATCATGGCTCATGACTAGATAAACCTGGGTTCTTTCAATGCTTCCCTTTTTGAAATATGGGCCTAAGAAGCGACTTCCTGCCCGGGCCATGGCGTGTTGCACCCTTTCGAGCAATCCTTGGTCTTTGGGATACTCGTTGCCAGGCGTCAATTCAAGCATGGTCTGAAACAAAAGAGAAAGCGCCTTTGGAATTGCCCCTTCTTGTATGACATATCCATCAAGCGGATTTTCGTGACCTTCGCGGTCGTCGATGATACCAGTTATGGTAGGCCCGACAGGACGGTACGGAGATGGGTATTGTCGTCCGATGGCATTGACCTCTTCATTAGTGTTGTAGCCGAAAGCAAGAAGATCGCCGTTTCCACTCATATTCGTACCGACCTTGTCGCTCATGGACAAGCCAAGTTTCTTGCTTCGAAGAAGAATCTCTGTCGTTCCAATAGAACCAGCTCCAAGAAATACACACTTCTCTGCATGTACCCACATAAGATCTTCATAGAGATGTTCTCTGAACACACCTCTCTTGCTGCCATGCCAGGCGAAGAATATCAGATAGCCTGCGTCGGGATTAGGATGTTTCCTAATGTACCTGACCTCGCATTCGCAGAACATCTCTGCACCCCAGTTCCAAGCGTCGGAAAGATAATTGACAAGAGTACTGGACTTGCTTCCATCATTGACACCAGTAGTGTCCATGCCAGTGAGAGCTGAAGGGTACATTTCAACTCCGGTGCTATTAGGTCCGCCAACGAAGCGAGTTGTCTGAGGGACACGTCTGAATTTTTCCTTCATCCCAAGATACTCTGCTTGCTTCTCAAGCATGGATAGCTTGGGTAGCTCTGGCCAATCCTGTGGGTACTCGGTAGGTTGAAGAACATCTGCTGCACGTTTGTAGTATTTCTTAAGCTTATCGTCTCCTCGGATCTCTTCGGGCCATACATCCATATTCATGGTTCCATTATCAGCTTCGAGGAAAACATTGGCATTCAGCAGACTTGTGCCACCGAGACCATTTCCGACGAAGGCATTTTGACCCTTACCGACTATGAGGTGATAAAGGCCCGTGGGATCACCACCTTCAACAATTGAGCCTTTCAATGGCCCAGGAGCAAAGTTTCCTGAAATATGTAGTTCTTTTGCGGCATCCAAGAAGCCACTAGGATATTCGCCAGGCCATTTCTCTTGGCCTCTTTCGAGAAGGCATACCCTCTGACCTGCTCTTGCCATGCGACTTGCAGCAACACCGCCACCATATCCGGATCCAATGACAACACATTGATAAGAGTTACGCATAAGCTCAACTGGTTTCGACAGCCTTGGGAAGGTCCCCTTGTCTGGGTCGTCGCTATATGATTCGATTTTTGGACGTGCTTTCGATCCTCCAAATTGTCCATCTGCTTGCATCTCAGGCGACGACGCTATTTGTGGCTCATCAGATTCGTAGTTTGCATCAAACCCACTGATACTGCTTGTTGCACTCAGTTGTGAAGAATATCCTCTGTCGTAATTTGGGCGGAGATCTGATCGTGTATCCTGTAGGCCGTGAGACTGCTTTCTACAACGAACGCCGCCTGTATCGTTGATATTTTTCTTACTCCCATTGACTCTTGGCTCGAAATGTATAGCTTTGGTTGGAGTTGGAAGACCATCCCAGTGCCAGTTCTCTGCGTTTGGTGTAGGCGGGAGTTGATATCTATTGATGGCTTGGTTGAATGAAGTAATCGGGCCCAGGTTGATTATTGCACTGTCTCTGAGCATGTAGATAGACATACATATTGGAACTGAGACGATGAGCAGCGACGTGGAGCTGTGGAAAGCAGCTTCGATCTTCACACCATTAATAGCTGCAGGGACATCGTCGAGCCAGTCCAAGAAAGGATCAGATGACAGATCCCCGGTTCGGATTTGATCATCCAAACGGATAGCAAATGCCATTCGAGGCGCCTGTCCATGTCCCATTGCAGAAGATATCTGAAAAGAAGGAACTTCTTCGCCAGTGGGATGGGAACCTCCGAGCGAAGCAGGATGAGGTGTATGGATGTCGTGAACCGACAGGCGTAGACTTCGAGGAGCTTCTGGGTCTGGTTGAGAAAGAGGATAATATACTGGAACGATATTCTCTCGACCTTTTTCTGTGTCTTCGCTTTGTGTTCGACAGAAGATATTATGATAGAGGTTCCCAACCGAGAAAGATGGTAAATTGCTCAGTTCTCGAAGCTCAGCTTCAAGCTCCTTGGTGAAGCGACCCGATCGAATACCATTGTTTTCATCTGTATAAGAACATGCCGAGATAATTTCGGTGACTCCTTTCCTTCCAGTACTCTCCGCGGACCCTGTGTGAGGGCAATCGAGAAGACAAAGCACATCACTTTGTGCTTCCTCTAGAGTGTTTTGTAGCTCAGTCCACTGAACCGTGGGGAAGCGATGTTTAGAGTTCTTGTAACCACTAGCAGTAAATTAGCAGCTGTATGAAGAAGAATATGACATCAATAGTCAAGTAAAACATGGTCAACATACCTTGTCCAAGCCAACCCATGAGTCTTCGTTTTGAGTGTATTACCAGCATAACAAAGAATCTTCAGGTGGTCTTCGCTATTATCCCCTAGGTAAATAAAGTCGGAGATCTTCCGGTTTGCTTCATGTTGAGAACCAGAGTCGGGGATTTTCCAAATCTCAGTTTCAAAGTGATAGATATCTCGAAAAACACCGAATAGTCTTGATAGGTCTCCTGAAACGGGAAGATCAGGCTCGGTTTCCCAGCCTACTATCAAGACGAACACCTTGGAGTACCGTGATCGACTTTGGTTTGGAAAGAGAGCTTGTGCAGCGGCGTGAAGACTCTGTCTGAACGTCTCCAGCCTCAATTTGGCTTGCCATCTACTAGCATCATCGAGATCCAGTGATGAAAGAGTCCTTGATGCTGAGTAGGACCGCTGAATTCCATTCGGTATCTCAACCCTCGTTGCTTCCTCAGAAGTATCCATATTGACGCGTAATCGTGTTGGGGCGACTTGTACTCAAAGGGGATGATGCAATACCAATAGTATCGTATTCCGAGTTAGCTATTGATTGTACACACCGAGTAAAGATGTAGGTGTTGAAGGGCACTGATATAATATAGCAGTGCGAAGACGCCAGCGAGCGGAGCTAGAACGTGTATGCTTGAATAGCAAGGAGCCACTGACTTATCTATCTTCTATATCAACAGATAGACGAAGTCTATAAGCAAGTATCAAGAAAGTCTAAAGAAATGTATTAGCGACATCAGAGAAAGATGAAAAGGGCCTTCATACTAGTAGTTCAAGTACTCATGCCTTGACGCAAGCATGGACCCACCCCGCGATGAACTACGCTACGCCAGAGTGATGTATTATTGTGCGTTCGTCTCAACAGGAGTCAGCCTAGGATCCTTTTCCCAATACGGGCGTTCAAGCGAGGTTGAAAATTCGCCCGTCACTCAGGAACTTGAGGGAATCCTAGAAAGATTCTGTTTTCGACGAATGAGATTTGAGAAGTGAGGAGCGCGTAGGCAGATGCTATGTAAGAATTGGCAGATCGAATTTGAGGCACAGTATCTTATTATGAGTCGAACTGATGTTTACGTTTTAAGGGGTGTACCAAGGAGTTGATATTTTGGCCAGCGGGATGAGGCCATCATTATCAACATCAAGGGATAAAGATTTAGGGCTGATTGAAATTGGGCTGAGGTCAGAAGCACTTAGTACAAGAGAAAGATTGGAAAGAATAACCTGGTCATTTCCCCTCAAAATAGAGATGGTGGAGGCTCGTGGCAGGCTGCCACCACAGAGTGCTCGCGAATTGGCCAATTAAATAGTGCTGTGCCTCAACTAACATCTTGAGTTTCTAGCCCAGGAGGGAGAGTGCCGAGGGAAAGGAAGACTAAGCGGTGGTGCAAAAAGAAAAGTGAGTGGCTTGAATATTGGGGGCTGCCAAATCAGTCCGTCACATCCCTGATGGTTCCTCAGCCGCGCTTGTCAGCACAAGGAATGGACGCCATTCTGCTGCCATCCGGGAGGACAATTGGATGGAGAAAACAAGAAATAAATATCTCATGTAAGCTTCTTACCGGAGCTAAATTCTAAATCCCAAATCCTACAAATTCAGAGTTCTCACCGGCACTTGCTGATTGAGGCTTCGCCAGGCGTCAACCAAACGAAGACTCCGGATTCCCATCGTCAAAATGTCATGGATAAGCTGATAGAGGAACGATAGGAACGATAGTTGGGGGGTGCGGTGCCGTAGCATTGAAATGGGGGCCAGCGGTTACAATATTCAAGAACTCGTTCCATATACGGTGTCAAACGTATGGAAAAAGAGCCGGGCAGATGTGGACTGCTCATTATTGGTTCTTCCTGTATATGCAACGAAAATTCGCAACAACCGCAACTAAGCCATCTGGAGATACTCGAGTAGTTTGGTTGAGACTGGAATAGAACATGTACGCCCCAGGCACAGGTCAGCGGTACATCATCGTGTCTCCCTCCATCGCACCGCCAGAGGCCCGTCGGCGGGTGCGCCGAATGCTTGGGGTGATTGAGGCTGCAGAAAGTTCGGATCACCATAGCATGGCATACTTAGGGATGGTCAGTGTTACATTATATAAAGTGTAATAAGATGATTTTTCTACGCTACGTAATAATGAGCTTTCTGGATTACATGCCCCACTTTTAGTCACATTTTTGCACCAATGATAGGGCAGAAAACCCTTGATTTCATACTAAATTTAGACACAAAAAGACGAGTAGAGTCAGTGCGAGTAGCACTTTATCCGAGTGTAAGAACATAGTATTGAACGCGATGGTGGTAGTGTAGAATATAATGATTTGTGTTGTGTTGTTTACCTATGTAGAATTAAGGTCAAAAATCATAAGGTGTTATAGGTAATGCTGTGAGGCACTAAGTTCCACGCAATTCCATTGGCTAGCTACTCTATAAAAGTGGGTCCTATTCTCCATTTACCAACCCCATTTTCCATTACATATAATATGTAATAATGTGCTTTTTCCGTTATATAACGTAATATCATAATGAGGTCCCATTATATATAATTATATCATCCGCATTCTGGCAAAAGTCCAGAGGCGGTGATCGTCGTCCGAAATCCTAAATGCCATCATCTGTGTCGTGTCGGTCGGGGTCCACTAAAACCCATGGAACGCGAATGATAAGATTGGTGGTGCAAAGGCAGATCAATCATTTGGTCTTTCAAACGCTTCTCGAAAATCCCAAAAAACTGTGCGTCGATTACAAACTTTTGCATTACTACCAATTGCAATTCAAAGAGAGATGGGAAGAGAAGTGATTCGCATGCTGTTGCAAAGTGGCGGGGTAAGCCACTTTCAACCACGTCCGAGACACCACCGAGTAGGTATTCTCGTAAGCATAGCCAGTAACAAGGGAGTATTACCACGCCAAGTAAGAGGGTTTCAATGAATATTGAACGGAAGAACGACCTTGAACCGTTGTTTCGACTTGTTCACTTGAACGTAAAAATGAGGTGGATCGACAGACGTCTATCTGTAGGGCTGACCCTTTACGCTAACTTTATTTGCTCCAGCTTGTTGGGTCCGCAACGTGATAACCACGGATAAATACATTATTATGGCCCCGGGGGCGATGGCTGGTAACTCGCCTATAGGGGTATGGGGTATCGAACCTTAGCTCAGACTAAGGCATCTTTTTCGGATACGTACTAGGATGGCCATGATCCTTTCCATACTTCCGAACTTTTCCATCTAGATCCATTCTGACAAAAAACCCGATAATTCCAGATACCCAACTAACGATAGTATCAAGCAGCATATTGTTCTTCGGCATCCATCCCCAAGAACAAGCTCTCATCAGAATTCCAACCCAACTGACCACAATCATAAATTCACCATTTTCCAAACCTTTGATAGCTTTTGCAGCCACCACCTCTGGTGTTTGTACTGGGTCAGTCTCCTCCAGGATTTTGGTGACGTGGGGCTTAGAAAGGTTCTCAATGATGAAACCTGGACTCGAGATCCCACCCGGGAAAACAGTGTGGATCTTAACTCTATCACCTCCCCCATACAATTGCACTTCTTGCGTCAAGACGTCGCTTAAATTGCGCATCGCCGCTTTGGCAGGGGAATAAGGACCATACCCAATGATTGGGTAGAAAGCTACCACAGAACTTGTGAATATTAGATGTTTAGGCTCCTTCTGTCCCTGTGATTTCTCGAGTCCGGCGGGGCTGAGCCATTCATTCAGGATCCCGTGTGCCATCTCCGTCGCTGCCCAGAAATTGACATCCATTTGTTGGCGCAGCCTTGCGACCGGTGTATCAATGAAAAAATCCGGGTATGACGAACCAGCAATACACCAAACGACATCAGGACTGTTTCCTCCATTCCAGGATATAGCTTCGGTGAGGGCATTGAGGGCCCCGTCTGGAACAGCAAGATCGGCAGATATAGTATGGAAGCGTTGGGTGGAGGGTGATGCAGCAGATGCCTGAAAAGGAAGGTCAGTTAGTACGCTATCTGTAGGGAATTTGGGGGAGGGGATTTTCCTTGGTCTCTGAAATGGCCGTTTCCAAACGTTCTAGATTGCGTGCGATAATTATTATATTCGCTCCTTTGGCAGACAATTGCTTTGCGACAGCTTTCCCCATGCCTTCAGAAGCACCGGTGAGTAGAATTGTCTGAACGCATCGTCAGCCTTTGATATTTATAGACAGCAAGCAGGTGTGCTCTGACGCAAGACGTACCTTGCCCTTGACATTGAAATGGTTGCCACCAAATAAACCCATGATAAATGGTATGAGAATAGCAGTACCTAGAACAAGGCACCCGATGGTCCAGCTATTCAAAATCGTGAACATGTTGGGAAGTGAAGTTGTGCATTCAAAGTTCAAGTCGCGTTCATGGCTCGTAACTTTCTGCCCCTGCAGGGGTAATGAGGCGATAAGGATACCTGCCAAAACCTCGCATCCAGCTTCGACCAATCAGAGGTCTCCATTTCAGACGCCATCATTTATAAAACCAAATAGCACGCTTCCTGTCACCAATTCAACATAGCAGAGTTGTCCTGACTTAGCATTCAAAATGACATCCAAGGTCTGATATTCATCTCAGTCATCAATATCAGTGTGATAAACATTTCAGCAGAAGATAACACACACCTAGATCTCGCCACCACGTATATGGGCCCAAAAATAAATAAAAACTCAGTTCTTCTGGGGTTCAATCCGAGGCGCTCTTTAAATAAAAACAACAGTAGGACTTTTTTCTTCTCATCAATTTATATTTTTGTAGTAGAGATTAGTCGAGTGGAAAGTTAGATGCGTCTAGGTATTTGGGTAATACAAGATCCATTATTTGCCTTACTAACAATCGCCTAAGCCTTCCTCTGCCCACTTCCCCTTCTCCCAATTCGCTCAATAGCTGGTCTATTTAATAAATTAGGACTTTGGCTGAGTTTAGTTCCTAGTAGTTTATTGAAGCTAGGCAACTAGTTTATATTCGATGTACAGCGGCCGGGCCTAGTACATCTCTCACTCGCAAGTATTTACCTAACCCCAAGTCAATATTGAGTGTACCCACTCACAAACTGCTTATTTCATATTCCACCGAGCAATGTTATTCCATTACTTAGATTAATAGTCACATCTTTGTAGAAAGGAGTTTGTGGAATTGTAGAAGACGCATCTATCACGTGGGTACAGCCACAGCCACAGCCCACGGATCCATGATGTTTGGCTAACACTTTTCACCGGACTTCGGATGTCTGCAAGTATTACATTTAGAAGAAACACGCTAAGATTTATTCCCGAGAATCTCCTTTCTCGCTAATCAACCCCGACAATTGAAGACGAATTCAAAACAACATCCCAAGCATAAACCACCTAAAACAATAACAACAATCAGTCAATCAATCCGACTGTCCAAAGCCGCAAAAAACCACGCTATAGCAAATCACTAGGATAACAGTATGCCCACGGCATTGCAAAATCCCATGTCCAAGCCGCCAAAAAAACAGCTATTCGTCTAGCCAATCTACGTACATTCCTCGCTTTCATCTCGCCGTCCTGTACAGAAACGACCCGCTTATCACCTTCCTCCAGAAGCTCGACAGGTACCCCATCGTACCCATGCATCATGTTTCCCATTTCCGTCCCATAAATACCCCAACGACTTCGGTTTGGAGCGGTATCGGCCCATAGATATTTATTCAAGCCACTTCTGTGAAGACGAATAGCAGCGGTACCGTCTTTTTTGATCATACCTATAGGGAGGTAATTGACAGTCTTCGGTTTAGCGTATTGTGCAAGGACGACACTTCCGTAATCTTCAAGCAGTTTCGAAAACGTAGGAGGTGTAGGCGGTACGAATCCTTTATTTGCTTCACGGCCAACCTGCGTCCTAGCAAAAGAATCGACATTTCCAAGAAACCCAAATCTCTCCTTCAATGTCCTCAAAGCTGGTCCGTATCTCTCCACACATACCTTATTCCCTTCTGACCCGGGAAGACACGTTCCTCGTAACCCTACTTTCGTATACAGATACTTCAACGCCTCGACCTGTGAATTCTCAGACCAGCGGATGGAACGCTGGGCTGCGAGTTGATTCAGACATATTGTTGTGGGACTCATCACACAGCCGAAGATCGAGAGTAGTGGGTGTGAGTCTTGGGTGCTTGGTGGTCGGGGGAAGGGGTATGAGTGTTTGAAAGTGGAGATGCAGGTGTAGTTCGGTGGGAAACTTGTATTTTGAGAAGTCATGATAAAGGTACAGCGCTGGTTGAAGCAAAAATTAAGATAAACGAATGGATGTTGGGATATTGAAAAGGAACTTTGGAAAGAAAATAACGATGAGTATATTAAGAGTGTTGGTGAGAGCAAAGAAAAAATGTGTAGATAGTATAAGTCTGTAAACATTGCTATTACAATAGGAAGGAGGGTAGGGGGAAATGGCAAGTACGATGGTGTTCACAAAATATCAGAACCATGAACAGCCAACTCAAAATTTCAAAGATTCATGTTTTTTCATTTCGCTTTCTCTTTGGGGGCCGTTAATTACCTAGGTAAATACAGTCAAACCCCTATCCTTTATATAACGCCATATCCCGCTAAAATCGAAGTCGCAACGCCAGAGCCGAAATTTTGGCATGCCTTCGTACATCCATTAGGAATAGACTCGTGGTCCTCGCTCTGGACTTGAATGCGCTCTGCAATAGACGGTATACCACTGATACACGTCATATCCATGTAAACGAGCTTGCCATTCTGCACTCAAAAGGCCAATTATGCACTTTTTATTACACGGCCAGTGCCCCCCTTAACCCACGACCCCATTAGTAGTACTGAAAACCCCAAACCAATCATGCATTTCATACTCCTACCATTCTTGAGTCATAACTGGTCTGTCGCATAGAACCTTGGTACCCGTGGCCAGGAGCAGTCTTTCATTGTGATTAGCCGTGTCCACATATCAAGCATCAAATAACCAACCTTCTTTGGTCGCTTTCGATTCCCCCGATCATCCCCCTCGCCCGTCGAATATCCCGTCTCTTGAGCATCATCATCTACGAATCCCTCGCCGTATCCTTCAAAACTCGAATCCCCGTAGGATCGCTTTTTGATGTTACGTTTTGGACGAGGTATCTCACCCTTCATCCCAGGACGGGCAGTTGCCGCATTTTGTGGAACTGGCGTTCTTGTTCCATTCTGCATCGTACTCGTTGCCTCTGCAGTGTGCAAGGATAGCGGACCTAGTACTGATTCATTCCAGTCTCTCTTCGGTATCTTGCCCTTTGCCATCTTCAAAGCCTGTCCCATGCCAGCCAATACCGTCTCCCCCAAGCCCTTGCCAATTTCTTGCCCGAAAACATTATTTGCCTCCCATACATCATCCGGCTGTGTCAACAATGCAAAAAGTGTGTCCGGAGCGTCTTCCTCCTTCTTGACCGCATCAAATGCCCCGCTAATTGGCTTCAAATGATTTTTATAAGACTTTCGTAGACCGTTTTTGGTGCCATCAGGTTTCGTGCGCGCAACTTCCTTTGCAACATCATTCAACGAGTAAAGTATAAATAGATCTTGAGTGAGTTGCGGGTTCTGTTTAGGGTGTGCTACACATTAAAGTCCATGTTAACCAAGTACTTCACATGGTTGTACGGGCCAAACCGAGAGCAGATCTCGTAGAGGAAAGGGAGCCTTACGAGTTCTGCAAAGGAGATACTTTTCACCAACATCCAAATGCAGGTCTTCTATACGAAGCTTGCTTGTGTCTTCAACATGAATCTTCTTTTGATGTCTATCACCATTGTCTTCCGTAGCACGCTTGCGCTTATTTGAAGAATCGTCCTGCGCAAATCCTTCCGCCATCATGTCTACACCTATGATGCTGTATGCGGGTGTTGGAAGAGAATTTGTAAAATGCGGAGACGTAGAAAGTTTTGTATGACGATCGCCAGCGCCAGAATTGAGTTGAGAAGGGCTTTCGGGTGTGTGTGGATGATCAGAAGGCATATCGAGGGTATCTAAGTATTCGGAATCAGGTAATTCTGCGGAAAGAGATGTATTAAAGATAGTATGAGATGGCTCGTTTCGTGGTTGAAGGTGAATCAGTCGTGGGACCAAGGCGAAGGTGAGTCCGAAACGCAGCGAAGGTCTGGTCGATTGCGCCGCAACCCGTCCCGCAGCGAGGGACCCCGATTTCCTGACTACCCAGATATGTCCTTCCTCTGCTTGCGATGTGCTGAAGATTTGTAGTCGTGAGATCGCTCGATGGTCCGTCGGTCCGTCGTCGACGAGGGATGAGCGAAGGGCTGGTCGATCGAAAGTGAGACGGTCGCAATTCGCCCACGAGCGCACACACGGCGGCGCTAAGGAGATGGGCACTCCTATTCCATGTAATGTACAAGTATTCAGACGGCGGTCGTATCGTGTCGTGAGTCGTCGGTGGGTCGAAGGTATCGATGTGTTGTCGTCGTGACTTGGAGGTTGTGAAGGTGGATGAGGTGGGTGCGCCAGGGCGAAGGATCGGAGATGTTCTTTGATGGGGCGGGCTGGATTAGAACCTTTCAGGTTCCATCAGGCAACCCAGGATTTAGCCGCGTTCCAAATCACGTGTCTAACAGGGGTCTCCCGACTCGGCTTCAGCTCGGAGGAAAGCTCAATCGATAGCAGAAATCTTTTTCTATGTGAATACCTAGATTTCGCGTACATGCATCAACATTCAACTATCACTTCAATATGGCGCCCACAAAACGATCCCGCACGACAGAATATGAGGAGGCCGCAGTTGCGCCCGTATCTGAGTACGATGAACAACCCCCTCCAAAAAAGGCAAAGAACGAGACCAATGCCTCTGCCCGTCGAACGCTTTTCGTGCGATCACTCCCCGCCATAGCTACCAGCGATGCCTTGACCGAATTGTTCTCACAGAACTACCCCCTCAAACATGCCACTGTGGTCATGGATACGGATACCAAGCAATCTAAAGGATATGGATTTGTTACATTTGCCGATGCGGATGATGCACAACGGGCTGTGGAAGAATTCAATGGGCAGTCATTCATGGGCCGAAAAATGCGAATTGAAATTGCCCAGCCCAGATCCCGAGAAGTCGCAACTAAGGGCACTGATGGGAAGCCAAAGAGTGCCATTGCTGCAGACGCAGCTGCATTCAAGAAAGCCCGCGTGGAGAAGATGGCAGAAGTTCGCAAATCTCCAAAGCTGATTATTCGAAATCTCCCTTGGAGCATCAAAACTACGGAACAATTGGCTGAGCTCTTTCGAAAATTTGGCAAAGTCAAGATATCAACACTCCCAAAAGTCAAGGATACGCAGGCGGGTTTCGGATTCGTTGTTATGCGGGGCAAGAAAAATGCAGAAAAGGCACTTCAGGCAATCAATGGTATAACTGTTGATGGAAGAAAGCTAGCTGTAGATTGGGCTGTAGAGAAGGAACAGTGGGAAAAACAAAAGGCAGCTGGTTCCGAGGATGAAGACGACAATGAAGATGCTAGAGATGATGATGATGATGATGATGAGGGGGGAGCAAAGGTCGAAAAGGAGAAATCCAACAATGTGGAAGACGACGTAGCAAACTTCTTGAAGAATTTTGGAGAGAATTTGGAATCAGAGGACGAGAACGACGACAAGCCCGACGATGAAGAGGACCTCGATGAGGGAGATGAGGATGAAGACAGTGAGGATGAGGATGACGATGATTTGGGTGATCTGGAGACCGAGGATGAAGCACCAAAGAGACCAGAAAAAGTTATGATCACCGACAATTCTTCTACACTTTTCGTGCGCAACTTACCTTTTACTACAATGGATCCAGATCTGAAGGAACACTTTAATCAATTTGGTCCCGTACGATATGCTAGGGTTGTGATGGACCGTGCAACCGACCGCCCTAGAGGAACGGGATTCGTATGCTTCTTCAAGGTTGAGGATGCAGACGCATGTTTCCGTGGGGCACCAAAATACCAACCAAGTGGTGCCAACGCAACCAAGAAAGGAGACGCCGTAGCGCCAAAAATAAAGCACTCGGTTCTTGAAAGCGAAACTGCCGATTCAAATGGACTGTATACGATCGAAGGTCGGGTTCTCCAAATATCAAGAGCTGTCGACCGAGACTCAGCTGTCAAGTTGACTGAGGAAGGCACAAATTTCCGAACCGACCGGGACAAAGATAAGCGAAAATTGTATCTTTTATCAGAAGGCACGGTCGCAAAAGGCACAGCCTTGTATGATGCACTTGCTCCATCCGAGGTTAAAATGAGAGAGGATAGTGCTATGCAAAGGAAGAAACTGATTCAAAACAATCCAACTCTACACCTCAGTCTCACACGACTTTCGATACGTAACCTTCCCCGGAACATCGACTCTAAGGCACTTAAAGCACTCGCCAGAGAAGCTGTTGTTGGCTTTGCCAAAGATGTCAAGTCCGGCCTTCGGGCGCAACTCTCTAAGGAAGAAGAAGCGCGTGGGGGTGACGAGATGCGCGAGGCAGAAAAGCAAAGAAAATCAAAGGGCAAGGGTATCGTTCGTCAGGCAAAAATCGTTTTCGAGGGCCGAGAGGGTGCAAAGGTTAGCGAAGAGAGTGGCGCCGGTCGAAGTCGTGGTTATGGATTTGTTGAGTATAGCTCACACCGATGGGCGTTGATGGGTCTAAGATGGTTGAATGGACATGCACTTGAAAGTGGAAGTGGCAAGAAGCAACGCTTGATCGTCGAATTTGCTATCGAGAATGCACAAGTTGTGTCACGAAGAAAGGAACGAGAAGAAAAAGCGAGAACTCGATCGAAGGAAGTTGTCGAGCTTAGAGAAAAAGGAGAAGCCCCACCAAAGGAAAAGAAGGTTCTGCGGAAAGATACAATTATGGCCAAGACTCGTAAAGGAATGGTTGGAAAGAAAGGCCGTGGCCCACTCGCTCCTGTAAAACCCGAAAAATCTTTCGATCGGGTTCCTCACAACCCAAAATCACCTGCAGGTGGTGGTGGTGGTGATCGTGGTGATCGTGGTCGTGGTGGGGGTAAAGGCCAAGAAACGACGGCGGGTGGACGGAGTAAGAAGCCTATTGCACCTGCCAAGTCAGGTTCACCACCAGCTGACGATGGACGTATGGCAAAACGGGCGCAAATCATTCAAAAGAAGCGTATGGCACGGAGACAGCGAAAAGGATGATAGATATTTTGCGACGAAAGATACCAGTTTCCTTGAATTCTAGTCTGTACACAAATCCCAAAGCCCTATTCTCGTAATGATATTTCACTTTCAGTCTCAGCCTTGAATTCAAGAGCATTTGTGTCGAGTCCTGAAGTCTCTTGCTCAATTAGAGTCATCAACTTCAATTTCTCTCAAAGTCTTGGTCTGTATCACGTCCGTAACTTGTACACTGCATGATTCACAACGAATTATTTCCAGGTTTGACATTTTTCGTTTGAGCCAAATAAAAACATTTTATTTTTATTTCCTTTGGCAAGTGTCTTCTCTTTATCAGCCACAATATTCAGACATAAATGGTGGTTCCAGCACTTAACCCGTCCCAATCATCAGACGAATTCATCATATTACGAAACCATTATCCCATCCAAATGTCGACAGCACCACAGCTACGCAAGCGGGTCACATCGCACACGCGACGTCGTCCCAGTTCTGAATCCAAGCCACCAACTTCGGTTGAGCCACTTTCGGTTGAATCGGCTCCCTCCAAGGAAAGTCGGTTGACACGGTTGCCAAGTACGGACCGTCAGTTGGGTATCATTCATGAAGCAGACGAAATGAGGCGCGAAGATGTGAAGGAGACACCAGTTGATGGGGCTGCTTGGTGGAAGAGTCTAAGAGAATATGGTGGAGATATGATGGTGCTATTCTGTGGTCGTTGAGGTGGCTGGCTAGACGCTTTGGGGGCCTATAATTCCTTCGTTGATTCTCAATTCGGACTTCAGAGTTGGGTTTCTGTATGTGTATGGAGTGTCACGTCAAATACATCGAGTTTTCATGTTTGAATTGTGTCATTGACCTCATGCTTTCAAATCCCTAGAACGGCTCTACTTTCCATCACTCTTTTGATTCGAAGTAATATCAATCTTGAAATTTCGTGGAGCTTTGTTGAAAGGCGCCAGCGTTTTCCCTGTGACGTTCCAGGATGTGTTTCTAGATCTTGTTAGTCTCTCCTTCCTTATTTAGTCACAAGATAATTACAAGACACTTACATTTCATCCTGAGAAGTGAACGCATAGCTAACCACCAAATTAACAGCATCGGGGATCCTTTCATCTGGGTCCCTGGGTAGCAACTTCGTAACGAGCTTTCTTTCTCCAATGCCTGAATATTTGAGCGTACATCCGACGTACTCACCACCTTCGCCGGTATTGCTCTCACAAAAGGCATCGAAGGGAGGGACTCTTGTTGGTTTAGGACCGAATGCATCGCCTGCGACATCGAATCCTGAGAATGACGTTAGTTTTTGAATGCGTGTGTTTTGGGGGGGTTTCTTACCATATGAACACTTGGTATCCTTTTCACATTTCGCGTTCCAATTTGTAACCGAGAGATTATAGCCTCGAAATATATTTTGTGGTGGTGGTAGCATGCGGACTCCAAAGGCTGGAGCTGGAACTACGGAGACCAATAAAAGGAGAGCGCCCAAGGGGAGCATACCGAAAAGCATATTTGGGAATTTATGTGGGAACGACGGATGTGAGGTGTGAATTTTGGTGGCTTTGAGGTAGATTGTCCTGTCGTTGATGTTTTCGAAAGTCTGGCTGCAGATTGAAGTGTATATATATATAAATCTTAGCTTCTCAGCTCAAACATATCCTGGGAACCATTTCATCCGGGAGAGGAGGGCTGTCACAATAGGGATGATCAAGATGGTTGGCTCTTCTGTTCGAGCTTGGTATTGACAAGGACAATCCCACACGTTTTATTGGTCGTCAATAACGAGGTTTGGTCGTCAATAACGAGGTGACATGTTTTGCGGGATTGAATTTCTTTTACTTTTGAAATAAAAATTGCATTCTAGTATTTCAGCGAGCACATAACCGCGTATCTTAAATTAGACAACGTATCCCCGCATTGTTACTCACAATTCTCCAGCTTCCCCAGCCTCGTTTACTTCCTTGGCAAGGGTATTGTTCTATGAAACAGGGGGATCATTGTAAAGATTGTAAATTAAACGATAGGTCGGGCCTATGAAGGTTTAATGAAGTCTTCGAACGTTGCTTTACGATTTATTCTGGGAAGTCTGTGTTGGTTCCTCAAAACTTATCAGAAGGAAGCATTAAATTTCCTGATGAGGGAATGAGGCAGTGTAAAGAGATACAAATTTCAAACATCTGCAATGTTGGTAGTGGTCATCGTGCCGAAAACGAGATACAGACAAACCAGTGGCGATTGTTGATGTATCACTCTTCTAAAATTATTGAGCCGAATATTGGGTGAGATCCACTTTTAGGTAATTGATCGGTTTACTCGCAGCTCTTGAATAGTTTAGAATTTGCTAGGGTACTATTGCGAGTTTAATACGTGCCTATTGAAGTTTTCATTTGTCGTTATTATGAGGAGGTATCTTGGTGGTTTCATTTCCTGTTTCAGAACACTTTCTATTGAAGCTCAGAGCCAAGAGGCGTATACTTCGGTACTAATACCGACTTAGAATTCTGGCCGAAATGCATTTATCCTGAATCCAGGATACAGGATAAGTTTCTCTAGTAGTTCCTTTGTGCATGAAAAAAAAAGCGATTCAATCGCGTTGCTTCGGAGATCTCAAGATTGATTGAGCTCTACATGGTACTAGAATATTATCTACTCTTGTGTGTGTGTACGTATCGAGCGTCAAAGAGAGCTATTAGATACAAAATAAATCCCATGCCCTATATGACTTGTGTCGCTTACCAATAATCGAATCTCTTTTCATTAATCAACAAGAATTCCCCATCAGCGACCTTTTTCTGCTTTTGATTCTCGGTTTTCAATAGCTCTCGAAGTTTTCCAGTCAGCTCCTCGTGTGCGTCTTGGATTCCCCACAACATATTTACACCTTCTTGAAGTCCCTTTTTACTGGTATCGGCTGTCATTTTTACCAGAAGCTCCTCAGAGCTAACCTTCAGAATTTCTCGGTATTCCTGGATAGCCAGAGATGCCTTGGCTCGGTTCTCGTCCGATTCGAGGGTTGTTGGAATATCATTTGGCTCGGGAACCATCTGTAAGAGGAGTTGCGGCAAACAAGATGGTAAGTCATCCGATGCCACCTCCTCCTCTTGCTCTAGCTCACTACTTTCTATTATTTCCCTCACAACCTTTTCGATTTTGTCGAGTTCGCGGCCGGAACGATAACTTAAGAGTGCCAGTTGTCTTATCATGTCGCTAGCAGGTTCCGCGCCATAATCAAAAAGCCCGCCGATCTGGTTAGTCGGTCTGTTCTTGGTTTCTTCATCCTCGAGCCATCTCATCTCATCCTTGCGAGTTTTTCTAATAAATTTAGAGAGTGCAGCGAGGGATTTGAGTGCATATTCCTTGGGGTTAGAGCTGGATTTGACTGTGAGGTTAAGACGCAGCGCAAGGTCTCGAAGGGCAATCATTCGTTTTTTGGGATGGATACCAAGTACAGTGGCGGCTTGAAGTGTAAGTGCGATGATGTATGCATGAACAACTGCGCCGTGAGAAAGTATACGGGTGTTTTTGCATGCTGGGTGCTGAAAAGTGATTTTGATGAACTTCAGGAGAAGAGATTCCAAAGGTTCATCAACATTTTCTTCTGTGGGCTGAAATTCTGCGAAATCGTTTTCTGAGGAAGACATATCAGAATCAAAGACTGTGTTGTGTACCTCCTCAGGAACGATGGTTGAGAAGCTTAGAAGTTGACCCATTTTGTAATATTGGGTAGATGAATGGATGGATGATGTTTAATTGTTCTTGGTCATGTTCAAAGTTGTCTAAGGAATTTGTGAAGAATTTCCCAAAAGATTGTGTTATTCATGGATTATACAATCAATCATAGCCCAAGGAGCTATTGGCATCTGCCTATTCACAGCTTGACTGTCAATACTGTTCTAACAGTATTCACCATAGACGAACAAAGAGCTGTTTTCCAAACAAGTGTTAGTCAGAGCTTGGGGTTGAGTCTTACCCTTTGTTTCACGTGATGCTATTATGATGGAGAAACTTGCTAGAAATAGGACAGTTTTATTTAGTGGGTATTCACCTCAGTTCCCTCGTTTATGATGTCAGAATATTAGCAAATTAGCTTTATTACTTTGTTAAGCTACCATGTCGTCCACCCCAGGTAGTATAAACTATCTCTTCGCTGGGAATGAAAATGCCTACTTTATCACAATGACTTTCCTCCTTTTTCTGAGCTCTGCACGCTATGGATGTCGTGAAGAGATTGCAAAAACACAGAACAATGCTTTTCAATATTTCCATAAACTCAGTTCTTCTTCCTAGGAACTGTTCTCAAAGTTGGTAAACAAAGATCATAACTTCCATTTCCAGCGCCTCACAAATATGACATTGTTCAACCCTGTCCTAAGGATAACACTCAATACTTTGGTGTACCTACCAATTTCTGAATTATTCTGCCTCGCCAGTTGCTACCCAATCAACATATGTTGCACCCTTTCCTGGCTCTTTGCCAATATCCAATATGGTCCTACATTAACAGGCCGCCTTCTCCTATTTGCTCCATAAAATCCATCGTAGTTCAGAAGAGATGCCTTCCTCCTCTGCACTTTGTTCCAGTCGCCTGATACACAATCTTGTTTGTCTGGCTTTTGGTTTTTGTTGTTTTGTTCTGCCAAATGGCGATGAAAATCCAACAGTAGCTCCTTATGGCACGCACATCCATTTGCCGTGCCTCTATCAACTAGATGAATAAATGGATCTACAATAAATGTCGATATACACCATGTATGTTACCTGACTAAATCTGATTTACTTAACGTACTTGAAAGTTGCTGCGTGACTTGACTAGTACTTTGATTAACACACACAGTATGGAAAACTGTTTCTCTACATACTCTATCCTAACTACACAATAAGTTGAAGAGAATGAATCTTCTCCTTTGGTTCTAAAATGCCCAATCGCCCAAGAGCTATATGCGAGACATGATAAAAAGCTGTATCTGATTCTAAATTAAGAAACCATCTTGCTAATGATTGATGCGAGATGCAGAAATGAATGAGCTTAGTTTCCATGAGACCTGTCTGTACTGCCTAGTGCTGTTGACATATAATTTAAGATGGGTGCCACTCCATGAAGCAGGAGCTTGAGGTGGATAGTCAGCAGATCTGGTCGCCGATGCGATGTTTATCGTGATATATGATTGATATCCATTGTCTAAGGAGTGATGATGTAGATACTATATCGGATTACTTTTACGAAATGAGCTTATTTAGAGGGTTTTAGGTGGGGCTTTTTAGTAAATCTAGTAATATTTAGAGTTAAATGCGATTATTATAGCACAAAATGTTACTGTAAAGAAGTGATAATATTTATAAGTTGAAAACGCTCTTATGAGCGAGCAGATAAGAGTAACATAATTAAAACTTCACCCTACTTTATAAAAGAGTAATTAAATACCTTGAATTCCAAGTAAATCTTAATTGTGAAAGGGTGAAAGCTGTGTAATTTGTATTAATAGCAGTCATTATGTGCTGATTGAACTCTCTTTCAATATTACTTTCCAGAGAAGCGATGTGACTTCTCCACCTAAAAGACAGCCACAAGCCTTCTAAGTGAGCAATCATGCAAGGCTTCGCATCAGATGGAAATAGCACCCCATATTCGGTAGACATGTTCCAGGATCACCAAGTTTGCTTTTAAGCTTGTTTTGGGAGGACAGCGTAAGTCAGTTTATTTCCCACTTCAGGTAATAGGCCCGTAAAAGTCTTTCCCTTTGATCCTGCTGCTCAAAATCATCAGGGATAGGATCCCACTCTTTCTTGTGTGCCTGTCGATAGAAAGATTCTGTAAGTTTGTTATGCAGCTCCAGTAGCAGCTCAATATTCTTGATATCCCCATGCACGGCCAGTGAAATCAGCCCTTCCCACTTCATTTTTGAATATTCTCTAACTCTTGCGTGGTTTGGTGCCATGTTCAGGTGCCGTTCTTCAAATGGTGTAATTTGGTAACCATAACCCTCTCGTGCAATGCATAATTGGCCATCCACCCGCAGTGCCTTTTCCACCTCAACCTTGTCTATTGCTTGCTTATAAGTCTTGCGAGCACTTAATGGGTTGTTGTTGGGGAGCATCATAAATAAGCGATATGTGGTATGTAGAGAATTTGACGTGGATACAAGCAGTTTCTGGTCAACCTTTAATCTTTAGGGGTTCTCTTCAGGGGCTGTAATTTTCTGTTTTTCCTTTTCCTTTCCTTTCATTCCTTTCTGTCCTTTCCTACAGCTGGTTTCCCACTGTTTAACACTTTACTAAATAATAATATATATTGTTGCCCAGTAAAAAGAGAAGCTCCATACTATTCATCTTTCTCTTTCTTTTTAATAAACCTTTCAGAATCAGAAGAGACGCTCTTATCTCTGTTCTTCCAGGAGTTGCTATACTAAAGCTGAAAGGAGTAAAGAACAGGCTTTTTTAAACAGACTTTTATTTCCTAGATCGTACTTGTACTATGAAAGGCATGAAAAGTAGTAGAAAGAGTAGATAAGTTAAAATAGCCCTTTTATTTCTTTTAGCTACATCATGCCTCTTGTAGAGCACTTTGAGATTCTGATCTATAGATGGAAGCGCAATTCAATTAAAAGAAAAGCACTGACCATAAAAGCCACCCAAAATTAAGCTTAATTTGAAACTGACAGTAACATCCTATGACTCATATCAGTCTTTCTTTGGTTTGATGTGCGCCTTAGTATAGTAATTTTATGTTGCAAATAGTGAATACTATATGGTCAGTCACATGCTGCGCTAGCATGCTCTGTCTAATGCTGTGGACTGGCTTGGTACACTCCTAGGATAAGTAGTCAGGTCCCTTAGCACTTAGAAAATTGAAGAGTTTTCAACCTAGAATCCTAACAACATTTTATTTTGTGCTTTGGGTAAGATGGAAAATATTTGTTGGAAATATGTAACATCTTCCACACCTAAAACAGAGAAGCCAGGCCTTCTTTGTTAGATAAAGGCACACAAGCTGGAGACTCTCTCACATTTTAATAGAATCAAGGATTTATCTATTCCTCCTATAATATAAATTTCATCAACCTTTGCCTTGCCGTGGTTGTTTTTGTTCAAAGTGTCTGATGATACTCAATAACAGTCATGGAATGAATGGAGAAGTGGCAGCATTCTAAAGCTGCTTTAGTACTCCCTCGTTAGTGAATGCGTATCATGTGATTGGTTATTCTTCAGCTTAGGTAAGTTAACCTTTTGTCCTGCTGGGAAGGATTGACTTGGCGCTCATCATTGCGACACATTTTCAAGAACTAAAAGTCCTGTGTTCTTTACAAGTGATTTGTGAACTTCGAAGCATTAAGGTATATAAGTTTGCCAAGGATTCTGGGTGGTTGTTTTGCTGGCCCTTTATGTATGGCTCTCGCGAGGCACCAATAGATTGAGCTAAAAGTTCTTAAACACAAAGTTCTTTGGTTATAACGATGGGAGCCAATGGACAACCATTCCAGGGAACATCTCCACAAGGAGCTCGAAACTCTCCGAACCTAACCGAGCAGATGAAGCGAACGCCACATATAGGTTAGAGCAATATCCCCTCCCTACTTCCCAGGGTAAAAGCCTTTCTACGCTATGTTCGGATCTATAGGGTTGCCTTGTATATTGTTGAAGTTTATTCCACTAGGCGAC